>WIXG01000071.1:0-263819 GCA_009869945.1 Mesaphorura yosii | reverse complement strand
ACCAATTTGAATTGGTAATAGCAGACTAACTCTATTGCCCAGTACACAGAGTCAGTACACGACTATCGCGAAATTAGGGCCGCAGTGCCATGGGCCGCCAGTGTCGCGGGCCGTCGGTGTCATGGGCCGCCAGTGTCGCGGGCCGTCAGTGTCGGGCCGACAGAGTCGTGGATTCGTCCTGGCCGTAGCCTTCAAATCCATATCCACTGCTTGTCCCATTGTTGCATTGTTGAACACTCACATCTCGCATTCGCTTGCTCCAGCATCCACAAATCAGCTCCAGCGAGAGCTAGAAGGATTTGTACGATTGTATTCAAATCTTTTGAGTGCGAGTACTTTTTTCGTTCGAGAATTCGAGACCGACTTCAACTTCTTTTCACTTCATTACTGCATTGTGTTACTCATAAAAGAAGTGACTGGTATGCAGCCATCAGGCGCCGACTCGAATACGGCTTATGAAATACGCATAGTAAAAGAAATCTTGTTCCAGGTGAGAAAGTCCTTCGCGCAAGCAGAACGGCGCAAAGTATTAAGCGCAAGTGTTATTGCGTTTACGCCCCGTAATTTTACAGCCTTTATACGTATGAATTGTATTCAAATTAATTGAAAGGGAAACACACCTCAAGCAAATAAATCGTTTTCTCATTAACTGCATCTAGCAGCCACCAACGCATACTTGCATTCCTGAGTGAGGTCCGCTCAGCTCAGGTTCATAATTCATTTTACTGTATCATTCTACAATTGTAATACAAGACAGAAAGAATCTAATTGGGCTTGATTTATATGTAGACACATGTACTCGAACTGCAGGCCAACGCAACGCCAATAATGACAAGGCCAAAGACATGAAGCACAATGCAAGAGAAGATAGTACAACAGAACCAAATTCCAGGCGAGATCATCCAGGCAGTAGCTCAGGATGATGTTGAAAATTAGAGAAAAAATTAAAGTGGATGTCTGCCAAGATATAAACATCGGTGCTCGCTCAATATAATCCAAAAATGTAATTTTGAATGAATGGAGACAATTGCTCGACATTTTTATGGGTTTTGGCAGAAAAGTCGTAAAATGAAATGCGTCGTCCAGCTGCCTGAGCGTAGCTGCATTGCGTGCGATCGCGGCATGCGTGAACACGAAGGTTCATTAACACCTGCGCAGACACTCTTCCAGCCCCACGACAATCGTGAACCCTCAAACTCATTCATTCGGTTGGCAAATTATAACAATTATGAAGCTTGAACCAAAATTGCGAAAACCATTCATTACAGCCACGGTAGACAGGCAGAATCTGCAGCTGGTCGTAAAAAGGCCCAGGCAAAATCTCTGAATAGAAAGTTGTAAAAATATTTCCTCGCAAAGTTTTTGGTCAGCCCACGTTTTAAAGTCTTCACGTTTTGCTTCAGTTTCTGTCACGGTCATGATTCAAATCTTTATGCTCGCCACTCGTCTCAATTTCTTTTCTTTACAAAGTCGTTACGTAATTTTGTCTTTGCCATGGCACTGCCACTTTACTGCCTTACCTTGCAAGAAATATGCTTTTACGGTCTTCTTTTTTTGCTCTGATTTCAAGTTGAATGAGACTCACGTTTTCAACTAAATTACTGCTATCTTGGTCGCTGCCTTCACAAAAGTACGCACCTTTTATCATTTGGGTAGATATCATATGCACACGCACGAGACTGCAGAAGCAGAAGCCGTGGTCTTCTTTTCAGCTTCAGCCCAGATTCTCTTTCATTCTCATTCTCGCACCATTCTTTCATTTAACTTTATCTTGCGTAAAGATGCATGATGTAAGTGTTTAAGATACGAAGCAGCGGCAGCAACTTCTATCCGTTTAAAGGAAGCTTTTACTGCGTACAGTGTGCAGCGCAAGTGTATTTATTACAAAAACTCCTGATAAACTTGAAACTGTGCCCTACAGCTACGTCGAGGTAGACTTGAACTTGTACTTTTTACGAGTTTCCTTGCAACCTGAACCGAACCAGGCCAGAAAAGGGTTTATGCCTGAAAAATGCGTCCAAAATCATAAAATGGGAGGCTAAACGCTGTCAAGTCAAGAAATATTAAAAACGTGCGTGTAAAATAATGCGAGAACGACGGAAACAAGTTTCCAGGCACAAAACTACTCGGTTTTGAGGTCCCAAAATAGAAAACGAACTGGAAAGGAATGCGATCCAGACAAGAAAACAAAATGCTGCATTGCTTTATAACTTGCAAGACGGAGCCGTCGCTGGAGGTTTTATGGCATATAGAATTACATTTGTATATTTACTTGATTTATGCACCTCGCAAGCTGTCGTGTTCGTCAACTTGATGGCTGGAACGATGACATTGACATGAATAATCAGATTTGTCAAGCCTGCCTTGAAACGGTAATTATTATAGTGCACTCTTGTGCAGTCAGAAATCAAACGGGAACCTTAAGTATAAGAACTCGAAAAGTTTAAAAGGAAATAAGAAAATGCAACTTGAGTCCGAAAATCCGAATTAAGAGCCTTACACTAACAAACGTTCATTATTCTGTCTGCCGCAGTTTCATTTCAAATCAAGAGGCTTGAGACCCCAAATTGGCCGAACAGTGCGTGCCTTGTTAAGAAGGGATTATTGCTTATGGGTGCATCATTGCCATAAAAGGACTCTCAGCGAAAGAAAGTAACGGAATAATTATTCCAAAGGGTTACCTTTGAAGTGCCACCATTTCCTGCGCTGCACCAACGCTTGCGGAAGCGGCAGCAAACGGCAGGCAGCCAGGATGCCATGCAGATAGGAGAGCCAGAATTAATGCCACTAATAATGATAAAGAACTTGTTTACGTTTTCAAAATTAAGCCTGCTTACCCCTCACGCATATGCACAGACTTCAGTTCATCAATCTATCTTTTTAAAGCTGTTTTCTTAATAAGTCAACCGCATACGAGAAGATAGCAATTGCAAGTAGTGCCGTGGCTGTCGGAGCTTGGGTTTTATCTCCATAATGAGTTGTTTAGCTGTTCCAAGATTAGAGACACTGCTGCAGTGGAAAATCATCAATTACGCAGCATGTAGACCTTTTTACGGTCTTAATAGGCTTAAAGCCTTGAAATGCTGAATCAACAAGGGAAATTCTTCGGGAATCAATGAAGCTTAAAATTACTCAATGCATCCTGGCCCCGGCTCAAATACACTGCAACAAGAAATACGGGCTTGAGTTAAGTGAGTAATTTGAATATTTGCATTTTGTTGCATCGTATCCTGCAGAAGAATTTTAAATGCAAGACGCATTGCGTGGACGCATTTCATTCACACTTGCACTTTTGTGTATTCTCTGTCGAGTCAGGTCGAGATGAACCATTTCGTTTGCCTGCCTGTCTGCCTAAAAGTGAGGAAATGAAGCGATGCAACGCAATCGCAATGAAAATAATACTTTTGCGTAATGTCTTCATCTTGGGTCTGGGTCTCGAAGTAAAAGTGCAGAGTACAGTTTTTATTTACATTTCAGGTCTCCAGTCTCATTCCATGCATAATGCAATGCGCGCTCAGCATTGTTTTTGTACAGTATCTTTATTTCTTGCTTCATTGCGTCTCGCGATCATCAGAGGCTCAGCAGTAGCTAGCACAGCACTTACCATTAAATGTGTGTACAATAAACAAAAATTGAAATATAAAGCATTCTTGAATGTTTACGCGTTTTGTTTAAGGATTCTTATTCATACTGAGATCATGATCATCCTGATGATGATGAGGTCTTCAGGCCAGGCACTAAAGTAGGAGCTCTTTGGGTCCGTCCGCACTTTATGGAAGAAGACGAGACAAAGTGTTTCTTGGCTCTCTTCGGCAGAATGCAAGTTGTATTCTTATTTCGGGGCTAGAGTTGGTGTTGGTTTTGTGCGCATGTTTGCAATAAACTGACAAAGGCCCACCAACACCGAGATCTGTGATGTAGGTACTTGTGACTGGCAATTTGGATGAAAGACTGATGATTTTTCTCGTAGTTGATGAAGATCACAGGCGCAGCCAGCCACACAGACAGGATCACTTTCTTTTACTGCAACTATTTGTCTGTCTTTTATTCCCGTTCTCTCATGTGTAACTCCGGTGCCGGAGCCGGGAGCGGCAGGATCCTTAAGCATGGGGTATGGCTTTGGCACTGCCAATTTAACGGTGTGGGGTGAAGGATATATGTTTATTTTATGGTTCTGGAATTACAGCCATATTTAGCGTGTGGTTTCCCATTTGATTATACAGTCAGTCGCCTGCGCTGCGCTGGCTGGAATGGAATGGCAGAAGGTGTTGACACGCATTACACAAAAGTGAGAGAGATTTTGGTGTAAAATTTGTAAATGTAAACCACGACCGAGAATAAATTGTGTGCGGTTTGCCGTCGTCGTTTCGTTGCTATTGCTGGTAGGTCTTTATTCTCGTAATTCAAGTAAAATGCGTATACATGAAGATTGAACTTGATGATGGAAGATTTGTGGATTTACATAATTCTGAGATACTAGTGCATTATAACCGCATTATAAGAACGTGCGTGCGAGCCAAAGTGAGGTGGATTCATATCGAGCCGAGTCGTTGTGTGGTTATCCAGCATCGCACCATGATGATGACGACACGTCTTCTCACTTCTCCTTCTCCAGCACCCAAGACTTTAAACAAAACAAAACCATAACACACACAACTCGAGAGAATCATCTTCAATTGTTCACACGTGCCGTTGTCTGGTGCTAATGCTGACACGATCTTTATCTCCGCTGCAGCAATCTGATGTAATTTAAGACATCAACACTTTACACAATAAACCATAACGCGTAATCTAATGTAATGTGTTATATGAATTGCAAAATATTTATACACGGCATGAAAAATAGAGTCCAAAAATGGAGATGAGCAAAGATCTTGTAGCCGGGCCAAAATTCTATCTTGTGATGTGGTGTGAATGAGTGCAAATGCAACTCGCACAACCGGGAAACGTAACTTCATGCGAGTGTGGGTGAAAGAATAAACTTTGTCCCCGTATTTATGCGTGTACGTATTCAGGGCTCGTAGATTTGCATAAACTAACACGTTGTCATCTCCCAACTGTGATGATGCGATGTTATGTTGTGTAACACGAAGATTTTATTTTATAAATTACATTATTTTGGTGAAGCCATGAATATTTCATCACATGTCTTCTCCGGGTGAAAGGATTCTTCTTTCTGCGCTCAGCTCTGCTCTTCTTTCAGCCATGAACCTGAACTTACAACGCACAAGACATAGCGTGGCATGAATGATAAAGATAAGATAAATGCGCGCGTCTACGCACAGCGCGCATGTGTGCAAATAAAGCCTGTCTAAATTATGCTACTCAACGCAACACAGTGCTCAGAATGAAATGATAATCATTAATAAATCATGCGATTCAGGATCAGTTTGATTTACTTGACGTGTGCTTACATTGCTTAACATCTGTCAGTGCGCGTTTACCTCATCTAAGTTCGGGCTTATCAATCGCTGACTCTGAATTGTGCAACATCAACACGACATGAATGGCAATGCGATGCAAAAATTGTTCGTTGCGTGATAATTACACGCACTCTGTAAATATTTAAGCCTTTCGACAACATTTGAATAAATGCGATGAGAAACTTTCGTAATCCTTCCAAAATTGAATGCTGCACATCTGTGTGCGTAGTTGAAATTATGAGGAACTTGAGCTAATGAGCTTCACCCTGAAGACTGCAAACTGTCGTGTATTGTAGAAAAAACTTATACTCATCGACAAATCCTTGTCTGTTGCCCTCCAGCTTGACTTGCATTGAGTAATTGGTACTCGGGAGGGTGAAATCTCTTGATTTCTCCGGGTAATGGGCTAATGAGATTATACATTTAGAATGAAAGATGCAGTACGAGTGAGTACAAGTACAAGTTCCATCATTAGTGGTGGTATGGTATCGGATTTCGGTCTTAATTCCACTTTAGTGTGCAAGCAACCATCGCTTTCGCTCTTCATGGCTCATAACTCTATTGATCATCTTCAAGTATGACCTCAAAGTCGCAACCTCTCATGCGACTTTCAATTTTAATTTTCGCTACTAATTAAAGGAGATCCGACAGTACACTACTTGGAATCTTGGCTCAGATCCACATTTTGTCGAGTACATAAAAATATGAACTTGGTGCATATAAAATACACGACATGGTCAAGAGTTTCTTTTCTCGTTTCCAAACGAGGAAGTAAAGTTTGCGAGGTCAATATTACATCTCGTTACCTCCACGCCAGCGGCCACGGACCGGGCAGCCTTTTCTATTTCCTATTATTATCTTACATAAAATTAGATTGTAAAGTTTGGAGGATGACCTCTTCGCTTCTCGGGTCTCGGATCCAAGAAATATGTATCTCAACATATTCTCGTGTCTCAACTTTACGTTTCAATGAATTCCCAAGACAAATCACATACACATTTTGCCTCATTCTTCCTCGCTGGATGGACCGGTTCGGAAAGTTTCACGGTTTCTTCGCAATTCGATTCGATTTTTGTCCTGTCTCTCGAGATACTCATCCACCAAACCGAGAATAATAGTTTCTGTATGTATGTAGACTTGTTTGGTCGCTGTACTCGGACAACAGTTTCTAGTGGAAGCAAGTTTCAGAATTATGCGTCTAATTATTTCCGCAGTACGAAAGTGAACGGGCAACGGATGCGAGAATAATCTCTCAAGTGACCCAAACTTAAAAATAATCTTCCGGAATAAGTCCAGAAATTTTAAAGGACATTCTCCACAATCTCCAAGAGTGACGGCAATGGCTACGCATTCAATCCTTTAACGTATCTCCGCGCCGTAACCTCCAGATGTTTCAATATCATAAACCACGTCAATTGCACAAATAAAGTGAAAGTAAACAGTGGAATAGAAGAGGGAATGTCTTCAAGCTATCACAACGACGACGATGCCATTGATTACACATTACTTGAGGAGAAGTGGAGTAACGAATAAATTGCAATTTTAAGATTTCAAGTTGACGATGATGGCGAAATCATGTTTTTACGGACTTTCTTTAATGTTTGTTCTTCCAATAGCTTGACGTAATAAATTTCTCACCAAGTGCCACGAGACGTATTTCTATTGATCCTGTGAGTTCTGATTCTGAAAGGATTTCGGGATTCGGATCCTCTTCCTAATGCTGTTTTCTCCCTTTAGTCATTTCTTATTGAAGCAGCATGGAACTCTGGTTGACGATGTTGGTTTTGGTTTTCAAAACTATGAATTCGCTCATTTCCAGTGCTTTTCGATGCCAAAATGCACACATTAGGAATTTTGTCCTGCAAACTCAAATACTGGCCTCTCTTGTTAGTCCTTGCCACAAAATGATGTCTCGCGCAGTTTCTGAATTATGCTTGAACCAGTGCATAAATTCAACTTTGTTATTATTTGGGGAATTTAACTTAAGACCATTGATGGTTAATGATTTAGTTTCACTTGCCTTACAAATCTTGCCTTACATAACTAGCGAGAGGCAGCACTAGAATTTATAATGTGCTTGACTTTGTGGATTAATTTGTCTGGCGCATTTAGTTGGTTGCCCAAACGTCCAAAGAATATTTTGAAGTGACTGCTGATGCACCACTTCGTGTTGTTCTTTCGCTGTCTGCCGTGGCAAATTTATTATTAGTTATATAAGGAGTCAGACACGACGTGATTTTTCCTAGACTCCTAAGCTACAAAACGATGCCTGAGTTTTATTAATTTTTCTTGGAACGCTGCGCAAGTACGAATCTCTTTCATCTCTGAACCTAATCTTCATAATTCCGTGAATCTCTGCTGCGCTCAATTTGTGTCATTGATTAAATATGCACCATGCATCGCGCCATCAGACTCACTCAGACAAAGGGTTCCTGGAATTTATCATCTGTGACTGGAATTCTGTTGCTTTCCTGGTGCGACCGGATTCATTCCATCTCCTGCGTCACCGCAGTGGTCGTCATTCTTAATATATCTCAACGCAATAAAATTGATATAAAATTATTCAATTAATTCTGCGTATCGCCAACTGGTATAGCGGGACGGATTAACTACACGTGTAATAAATTGGAGTCGCCTTATCTCACGCTGGATTGTATTGTGGTCAAACCAATTGCACACACAAGCCATAAATGATTATCTTGGCATGCAGCAGCAACTCCATGCAGCCGGCTACTTTTTCTCCATACCAGGCAAGGCCGGTTTGCCAGCAGCCTTCGCTAAAGAAGTAATCATTATGCAGTTGCACCGCGCACTTGGCTTGGGTTTAAAATTGCTGACCAGCCGAGTTGAGCCGCAGTTGCCCGTCCTGGAAAAGGTTTCAACCACCAGCAAGCACTACGCACAAGGAAAGATGAGAACCATAATAATAATATTCTAATAATGAAAAGGGATTCATTCTCATCTCCTCATGACTGGCGCCAGCCAGTCCAGGGAACATAAAAGAATGGAAATCTTTGAAAGAAAAAATCTCTCGAGTAGACTGGCAGGGGATTGTTGTATAACAAAACTAAGTATGTCCGTAAGACAAAGTGCGTATTTTTTGTGCCTCTTTCAAAGTTTATGAAGTATCAAGCTTGAGCGGAGCGGTGCGGAGCGAAAGCACACACAACACCAGGGTACGAAGGAAAATTTATATCCATTTTTGAAGGGTACCTTTCCACAACATTTACATTTGTAATCCGAAAGCACAAGAATTTCTGTTGCTCGCTCGCCGCGTTGGTGTTGTGCAGCGTACCCTGAAGGGATTACTCTTCAGAACAGATTTCAATTTCATTTCATTTGATCTCTTCAACCGCGAGGTTCATGTTCACGTACGTACGTATTATTTTTAGGAATTAACAAGTACCGGCACTACATTGTTGCTGCACGTTACAGTGTGGCTGAAAATAGTACCTGTACTTATATGGAAGGCTGGTGCTGGAAGGCAATCTAGTGCTCTAAGTAATAGGAAACATTTCACTGGTTTCTACCTTGCCATTACCACTCACCTTCATTATTATTATTATCAGAGGATTTTAATTCGTAAACACACGCATTGGAGATAGGTACGTGTTCTCTCGATACCGTATCATATCCATTACATTTCTACATTCTTGTCCGCAAGTACTGACTGCATGGATAAGCTGCTGCAGTCGAGAGTCGATTTTCAATGCAAGAGCCAGGCAAAACACCGAGCAAGTACTATTTTTGTTCCAATGCATATTGCGTCATGAAATATTAATACGTTTATTGCATCCGACGATTGTTGAAGTTATTTATGTGCGTAAGCAATAAATCTCAAAACTTCTCAATTTTTATTACGATTTCATGTCTCGACGAACAAAATACAAATGAGCCGGCTAAGAACGTGGATACTTGCTTTGAAGCACGTAGTTCCTCGCTTACTTTGACTTCAGCTGTAACTGCGGCTTTGGTATTCTGGCCAGAGTTCTGATTACAAAGACCCAAAAAGCAAGCGGTCTGGAAGTTGTACGCGGAACTTGTTATTGTTGTGGGTTTATAACAACAACTGGGTTAGCCCGTCCTGCTGAATCTAATTTCACACTTCCCTTGATATGCTCACAGCTTGGGGCCTTGAAGGGTCCGGTCTTCTTCAGTGTTCCCTGCAGGAGGAACGGATTGAGCACATTTGCCATTGTCATTCCGAAAATTCACAGCAACAACGGCAGCGGCGGCCTAGATTTAAACAATGAACTGATAATACAAAAGCGAAACGAGTATCTCCTAAAATAATGTTGAACTCCTAAAAATTCTGATCCGTGTGACGTGACGCTGGGGCCAGACCCTTTTGCTGCTGCCTGCAGTGTCCTGCTGCGTCACAAATTGGTTCGAGAGCACTTGGAAAAATTTAAGAGAAGTCAATCCTCAAGGCCCAGATCGTTCTTATCAACTTCCATTCGTAATGATTGGTTTAAATACAGCACCGCTAAGTTTTTGGACATTTCGTTGTCCGTTTGACAGATCGACGACTAAATTATGGTAGCATTACGGAAACCTAAATTAGACCACAACGAGCTACTTCCTTCATCAATTAGATTGTGATTGTTTGAGAGTCCGTGAGTGCGTGACGAATGACAAGTTCGTCACTTTCAGCTGCGTCAAGCAGGAAGTGGAACAGAATCAGAATACTTGAGCAAGCACGATTCAGGATAATTTGTACATTTAATTTACAAAGTTTGTGCATTTACATTTACATTAGATTTTAGGGTTCACACATTTTGTACTTTATTCGAAAAGTTTCTGCACTGATTTCGTCTTTATTGTTTTCCCTTTCCGCTGGACTCTTGAGCTCTGTCTTCCGGTTTCATCTCCCTTGTTTGAGGTGTCGTGCGAAACGCGATTCTTCGCCACTTAATTTTCATTTCATTAGTTTCAACTTTCCCCTCCATAATTACGTAAACCACATCGTGAATCGCGACTGGCGAGTTTTTGAGCTCAAGTAATCAAACTCGCTTTAGCTCAGCATTGGCGCCGCATCCGCCCAGGTGAAGCCGTTAAAAATGACCGAAGTTCACACTTTCTTGAAACTCTTCCCAAGAAACACGAAATACGATCGCAATTCAAGAAGAGTAGCACAGCACCAATGATAAAACGTCGACTAGCAACTAGCATCAGTGATACAACAAAGTTCATTAGTAAAACTTCCACTTGAAGCAAAAAGTTTGCAAACGGCAACGGCAAAACACGTGCGAACTAGCAAGTAGCAAGAAAATGGAGAATTTGAGTTCACATTCACGTATCTTATTTCAGGTTTCGCAAACGGTGCTTGTAATTTAGTAAATTATTGTACTTTGCAAGGCAATTTGTCATGTAGACTACACGGCACGGCACAACACTCGAGACGGAAACTCGACTTTCTCCTTGAATTCGAATTCCATGTTATCTCCTCTTTACTTGCTTCGCCTACGTAATTATAATCATCCTCCTTCTACTTTCTCCAAGTGTGTTAGCGTTAACGACGTTCTCGTGCTTCGCCTTTCGCGTACGTGCACGTGAACGTGCAACGAGTAGCTGAATTCTCATTAAAAAGAATCTACAAGAATTCGAATCAAGTATTTTTCGTGTTGCCGGATCAAATTGCAATTATTGAGTACCGTGTCCCATGTTCGGGAAGAGTTACATAAGAAATGTGAATGTCTGGCCATAATTTTTCCTTTCACGAGTGGGCTTGTTAACAAGCGCTTCAAATACCTGCCCTGGCCTGCGAATCAAGGAAGTCAAATTCGTTGTTCGACTGACATTTGAGCAAAAGTATAATTTAATAGTACGAGTGTGCATGTAGTTACATTACGTCGTAACAATAGTGCCGGGCGCTATTTTAAGAAACCACGCACGCCTCCACGACCAACAACAAACAATTTGACAAATGTTCATTCATCTGGCGCTGCCGACTGTGTGTACGCCATATAATATGATCACAGTGCGTAGGAGTGAAGTGAAAGCGGACTCTTGCACGTTTAGTGCGCACGACACGGTATTGAACAGAGCTCGACATGTAATTTACATACACATACACACAACAACGAAACACATTTGCATTTGCATGGAATTCTTTCATTTTCTCCCTGTGTCGCGCCTGAGTTTTCACTTTCACGACTTCTTGAACAATTTATCGATTCCAATACGACGATGCGGGCGCGGGTGCGTTTTCCCCTGCTGCTGGCGTGCGGCGTGGTCGCAAGTGGAGTGAAAGCAGTTCCGCGCTTTCACTTCTCAAAGTTTCGGTTTCGCTCAAGTCGGAAACTTTTACAAGAGTCAGCGGCAAATGGTAATACCAATAAAGCATTGTCAGGTCGAACCATCAATACGGGTGCTACACTACGATTATTGGTTTACACGACGAGCCAGTTTGCGTTGTCGTTGTGAATGCTCGCGTATCATGCGATTGAAAATTTTGACTATGCGGACTTTCTCTATCTAGAATTCAGTCTGAAGTACCGCATGGTCGCGGAGTGCGTAGTGCTTTCGCGGAAGACACTCAAAATTCAAAAGAATGTTACATTAGCATGCAATGATCCGATGGCAGGTCGAGAAAGGAATTCTTGAAGCGTCTACCCTTCATTCATGAGCAACGACCTTATTAAATATTAGCCTTAGAACTTGTGTGGATGAAGAAACTTTCTGCTTCGTGTCGCCATACGCCACACTGCCACCCGCGTATTGTACGTGAACGGAAGTCAGTCCCACGGAAGTTTCATTTATTTCTCGAAGTCCTCGCAAACTGAAGTTAACTCTTTTCATCACTCGCTGACTGAGCATTGAATATTTATTCAAGAATCCCGAATCCTGGAAGTAACGCTAAAGCCGTCGTCGCATCGTCTCATCATTCCACGTCACGTCGCATTTTGTTTGAGCACAAAGGAAAAAGTGAATGTAAACAAAGGAAACTTTAAAATTTTTGATTGTCATTGCCATCAGCCTCACTTCGCATTGCCGGAATGGGACGCATTGATTTTTTAGGCTGGGATAAGAAGCCCGGTAGATTATGGATTCCTCGATTAATCGCAATGGGAAAAAATTATTTGATTATTGAAATTTATAAAAGTGTCTTTTCGTGTAAGACGGAAATTCAGAGTCCATCCTTTCTTCAGACACGACATTAAGTCGAATTGGTCGATGCTACAAAAAACAGTGAATTGGAAAGGTGCAAGCTACTGGCCGAGCGGAGGTTTCGTTCTTCGATTAGAAGTTTCGTGCTTGAACTTAAAATTGTTCGATACTTGCGTGACACACTCCACACGCACAGTAGCACTCTGAGCCAATTCCATTACATATCGTAAACAGTCAGTAAATAGTTTATCATTACCTTCATAACACTGCAGGTTCAGGTAGCCAGCCTTCAGCCATGAGTCATAAGTCATGACAATTTTGAACATTACACAAGTTGCCACTTACTAAGAATTGGTTTTGTAATAAAATCCAAGGCGCGTAGTAGCAGAAGGTATGGGAGAATTGGAGTGCAAATGCACGGTGAAATTTCTCTGCATGGGAATTACTTACAGGGTCTTGAACTTTGCACATGTGGTTAACCGTATTGACCTCAAACTCGACATTCAAGCAGCCACTTTTGTTGTTCCGTGTTGCGACTCAATTTTTACGATTAGCATAATATTTGACTTGTAACCCGTCAAACGATCTGAGTGTACAAATGGCAAATGGCAAATGGTGGCAAAATGTCACTTGAACATGTTCTCCTTGCTCGTTCGCATACCGTGAAGCATGAGAAGCATATGCAAAAATTATGCTAACCTCCTAACGCTTAGGCATTGCATGCATACGCTGGAGTTAATTAACACGGATTTTAATGACTTTATTTTGGCAAGCAGGGCGCTGTTTCGTTTTACGACATGGTACAACGCAAAGCAAGAGCAAGCGCAAAAAAACACCCCCAGCTCTGTCTCGGTCTCCGACGCGCAATAAAATTAGAATCTTAACCGAGAGACTCGTAAACTTGTCACTCGCGATGATGAGAAGAAAACATTAAAACTTACGCGCCGCATTACGTTACGCAGTTAATTAAAAATCGTCTCGTCGTCTTGCCTTGCCCTGGCATTGGCTTTCGCCTTCTTGTATTTTGGTACTTGTCTGAAACAAAGGGAAAGTAAGGCAGCCCACTGTGGTGGAAACAAATTCGGGAAAACTTGCGCTGGTGCTTAGAAAAATATATTAACCGAAAAAATATGAGTTGAGAAATTAATGTTTTTGCCTTATTAGAACAAGTCAAGTCATTCGCCAACGAGGCGCCAGTGCACAGATGAATGAGTCTGGTGCAAGACGATGTCCTTTGAGCCGAGCAGCAAGAAAAAATTCTGTTTAACAAGTTAATGCTATGTAAGATTCATTACGAGATGCGGCAGTTGTTCCCCTCTTTTTCTCTTCTCTCCAGCTTGACTCGGGTGTTGGTGTTGGTCGTGTTTCTAAAAACGCACTTGAAGCTTGGACGAAGAACCCGTTCTTGTTCCTGTTCACGCACAAGTGCATAACGGAACTCAAACCCTATTCGAGCCGACGGGCTTCGTGCTAGTCTTCTGGTTTGGACACCCGCACCCTGCCAGATAATTCTGGAGATGAGTTATTATTGTAACTTGTGCAGCAGAGAAGACCAAGCCCAATAATTAACCAATTTATGAAGGGTGTTACTTAAATTATGAAACAAACGTTCTTTCTTTCCCCGTCGTTCAAGTGCGTGCGACGTGTGATCTGGCGCATACATTTTCCTTACTCTCACACCCGACCGAGCATCGAGACACTCGCCAGAATGAAATTCTGGAATGTTTATGAGTACAAATACTCTTTGTCTTCAGATCGGTTTGGCTTTAATAGCATTTTGTACAAGTACAAGAAGCGCAAGCCATGAAGAACACACGCTGCCGCTGCACATGCATCCACTTGGAAATTTTTCATCAAGTACATACGAACCTGACTTTATGACATCTGGAAATGCGCCTCGCTCGCGAGGACAGGGACAAGACCGCTCACGCTGCATGGCATGATCTAATGCGGCGCAGCTTGATGATATTTATTTCCATTCTAATCTTCGTTCATGCATTCGGGAAGAAAAGCAGGCGTGGAGAAATCCGAAAAAGTTTCCAAATCCATCTCTTTCAGCACCGGATTCCATTTTTCCATTAGGCAAACAGTTGTGGCAAAGAATTCCATCTGATTGAATGCTGGGTGTCATCTGTGTGCGTTTATTGTGCTGCATTGCACAAATGCAACTGTGATGCGGTGGCCGGGGCGGCTGTGGGCCTGTTTACTATTTACCTCCGGATCAAATGGAAATAATTCAAGCTGTAAGTGGAAAAAACCTCGTCGCACAGCCCTTTGAAGTTGAAGGTAGGATTTTACAGCCCGTCATAAATAAGGGGTTGAATTGCAGCGTTCTTTGCATTCTTGTATTGTGTTGTTGCATTGCAGTGCAATATATGCTTTATTGGTCTTCCGTATTTTGATACTCTGCGCGGGTACGCGATAACGTAAATTCTATTCACAGGACATTGAATTTCATATAATGCGGAGAATTCACCGTATTGCATATACAATTTATGACGTTTGGCGCGTGCGCTTGTGTGCTAAGGCTGGTCCATTCATTACTGTGATTGTGTGGCAGCGCCGGTATGAAAGGACACTTTGTCCGTTCTTTCTCTTGTGTTGAAACTAACACATCTGCTCTTGAATTGGGGCTCCATTTATCGGCGCATGCGATGGAACAAGCAACATTCATTCCGATTCATTGAGCAAATGCAAGCTTGATTCCTGATTTGAATCGATGACTCTATTTTATCATGTACTCAATTTTTCCATAGAGAGTGCTTTTATAGATTGAAACATTCCTTCACTGTCGTTCTACTTGTCAAAACTTAATTAAATTCGCATGCTGATAAGGAGTTGAATAAATGTGTTACGATTTGGCTGAAAATTGCAAAACGATGGATTGTGACAAGGGGTTTTTGCATTCAGACTCAGAATTGAGATCAAATGAGAACAGAACTGAACCCTACAAATGCCGAGAACCAAACTTGTCTTCCTCAACCTCACAGCTCACCGGAGACTTCCGCAAAAATGACTTCAGTAGAACCCAACCTTTGTACCCTTTATCGTCCACTCTTACAGTGTATTCGTTCGTTGTTATCACAGCTTCCAGTTCCAGTGTCCTGAAGGACAATAAAATTGAGTGTACCCGAATTTAAATCTGTCTCAAAGGAGAGATGAGGGTTGGTTGTGTCAGCCGCATTATTAGCTTACAGGTTTACGGGCTTACCGTTTCGCTTTAATCTGTGTAACCGCCTTGACGGAACTGCAAATGAATTGCTTGAATTGTTGCGCTGTTGCGAAAGACCAGAAAAGAATTTTATAACGCCAATAGTTTTATAATCGGAAAACAAAACTCCCTGCAATTATGATTCTTGAACCAGAGAAGAAGCCCGAAGACTCAAACCGACTCTCTTGCTCAAAAACAGCACATTTATGAAAATGTCTTATACTTTACAAAAATAAGCAGCAAGGTAAATCCCTCTGGGACTCTTGTTCATTATGAATATTCATGGCATTTCAAGATTTTCACGTGCGATGCACAATTTTCCACTTTCTGCACTCTGGTTTCAGTTACTTTCCTTCTTCAATGCACAAATGAAGAACTTTAATAGAACGCACAGCTTAATGATGTGCTTGCTTTCGCCTCAACCAACGAGTCCTGTGGCTTTCTCTTTCCTTGTGCCCTGGAATGACTGGCTGCAATCTCAGGAGATTCACCTTCGAGCTGTATATTATGTTTCATGAGCTGTTGACATATTTAGAAAACATTACCATATTTTAGGCTCCACTGGTTTCCAGAAACTTTTGAGGAAACAAGTGAAATGATTAATGGAGAAACATGTCCAACATCGTGTGATATGAGCTCGTTGACATGTGACGCAGTCAAGCACTCTGGCTTATACATCTACAGTATTTAAATTAAATTATTTGAGTCCGGCAGTTTCCGAATACCTGATTTAAGAACAATTGGCACGGATTTGGAAGAAATGCTCATGAATATTCACGAAATCTGCCTTGAAAAGCAAATCTTGGAACTCATCTTTCACCTTATAACATGTCAACTTCATTAAGCGCTTATCATTTGAATAAAGTAGCATTTATTCTTCCACATTTCATTCAAAAATGAAACCTAGATAAATACCACAAGCCTTGAAGTGAATTCTGAGTGACAACATGAGACAGAACCTTTTTGATAAGAACCTGGCAAATGATTATGATTTATTTACTGTCTCATGTTGACTTTTTTAATGCAATAAGTAAACAGTGAGCAATTTCATTTTTGCTATAAATGTAAGTTTGCTCCCGAATTTTGAAGATGGATTTCATTATCTTTGCCTTTGCTATAGCTTACTTGCTTTGGCTTCGGCACAGAGTGTTCGCGTGTGTCTCTAATCAAAGCAAACTCTGGACTCTGTTTATACAGATGGTAAACGGGCAGCCAGAAAAAGGCCTTTCATTCTCGGACATCTTTACGGTAGCTTTTATTATCACAACCGCAGCTGAACCAATTCCCGTAAAGGTTTTACGATCTTAATGTGTTGAATGAAACCTGCCCATGAGAGTTCAAACAGCTTCATCGTGGGTGCCTTTCGCCCGAGTTGTCGTCAGCGCACGGCAAATTAAAAATTAATGATGTAACTTTTAACTCGAAGGCGTAAGGTTTACTTGTTAAGTTCCTGCTAGAAACACTTTCATTATTCTAATTTAAAACCTTCAAAGTAAGGGAACAAAGTCAAAGTTTCAGGCTACCAAAGCAAAGCTTAAGAATTTCACGACTTAAGGTTCTCACAACTTTCTTCTGAGCCTGTGTGTGCGAGTCTTGTGCGGAGATTTCTTGGGAAATATGAAAAATGATTTTTCTTCTTGGGATCTTTTGATAAAATGAATTTGTATTTTCATGGGTGGTTGAACTTTCGAGAGCAAGCGGCACGGCACGGACAGAGCATTGCTGTAGCTTGTAGCATGTGTTATTGATTATAATCCGGTGTCTGTGCCATGCCAGAGATGCAGAGATCTTGCCCGTTTCCAAACGGAGGGCAATTCTCTTAAGTCTGGCATTAGAGGAATCTTTGCCGAACCAAGCCGCGTGAGCGTAGCTAAATGTGTGGTGATGCGTAATGATTGAATCTTAACAAGCATCAGGCTTTGAAGATCTTCGGCTCATGCTCAGATTCACGGTTTGGTTTCAATTTGCTTGTTTGCTCGCCCGCTTCTGATCAGTCATTTAATCAAATTAGTTTCGATGATTGGGAACCTCGATCCTGGCCTGGCTTATTGCAAGCTTCTTTGACTCGTAACTCGTGACGAGGTCTCCTACGGCACGCTATGGCATGTGCGTTGTCAACCATGATGGATCTTCTCTGCTTTACCGGTGACGAAGCCACCAGCCAAGTCATGATGTAATATCCGAGTATTCTGTCGGTCGCCATTTCCTCCATTTTTTATGAACACAATTTCACAAGGCTCGTCGCCGTATCATTTGCTAGTGCTGTTAAACGTGTTTCTCGTCTCGTGTAACATATGCTACTCTCGTTTTCGTTTCTGTTCCGGCTCTAGGGCCTACCGGCGACCCGGTACGCTTTTATGAGAAAATGACTTAAGAAAGCAAAAGTAAGATGAAGCACTGGGATTATTATCATTATTATTATGATACTTTCTTGTACAAGCACCAGCAGTTTTTGTCTTTCTTATCTGTCACAGTTATGACTAGCGTGCCATGTCAGGGAAGAGTGCCTCTGTGCTGCGTCTGCTTTCCTTCTCAGAATCACGACGTTAAGAAAATTCTCATAAGAAAGCATGTGCAAGCAAGTGAAAGAGCAACGCTCGCGAAAGTCGAGACACACTCCTTCTGTTTCACTGCAGACTCCACTTGCTCGCAGCTTCGCCAGCACCGTCATTCGCCACTTTTTTGTATTCAAGAGATTTTTCTCTTTATTGCAATTGTTCTCGTCGTTTTTCATATTTCGCATTTGCCTTGCCTTTTGTTTATTCTGCATTCTGCGGCGCGATGCGGTGAGATTCACTTTCTTTTAAACTAACTTCATCGTCGGAAAAACTAATAAAGAGTTGCCGAGTTCATGTTCCGCAAATACAAAAGGTTCCGGGAAACAATATGCGGCTGGCTTCTCTGTACACAGAACCGTAGTCTCAAGCGCTGCATACAAATGGACTTAAAACTAAGTTTATCTGGGAAACGAATGGCAAGTTGAGCAAACGCGATTGAACACAATTCGAATTCACAAACAAATGTGATGGAATTGGCAACGCAGAGTGCCGATAAGAAATCGAAAGGCGAAAGTAAAAATCAAGTCGTGTGTTCAACATTCGAATGTCCGAAATTTCACCACCGTCGCAACTCTTTGCTGGACTTCATACCATGCTGGAATCGAAAGTGAAGCGTCTGAATTATTAACTTTTGATAAATACTCAATCGAAAAGCTAACTGTTAATTATTCAAAACGTCATACAGTTGAATATTTGGGCCACAGTCTCTGTGCTGTGCTTTGGTGCTTGTCAAGGAATTTTAATTTATAAAGACATTAGAAACATAAAACGTCTACAATTTTGCTATTCCCGTTTATTGCACATGGTCTCTACGCATCACGCACTTTGACTCTGGTACGGTACGAGTGAAATGCAGTACGATGTATTGCGGTTGCGGCACGATGAAGTACCTGGCCGTTCACCAAAAATATTTGCGAGGCATTTTCCATTTGCCACGACGGAATTTTGTGTTCTAAACCATTTCGTTTCCCATTACGCATTCGCAATGGTACTCAAAAACACATAAAAATCCAGACGCAGTAATTTCACCGTTCAGCAACTTTTAATTTATATTTTATGTGCTTAAGCCCAAATCCAAATGTTGCAAAGTCACAACAAATCATGAACACAAGTCAATAATACCGCCATCATCGATTCGCTGCAGGATTTTTGCCAAAACTTTAAAATACTAAAATACAGAACGCAAAACAAGATGATGGGTCCTCGCTAAAGCCGTTAAAATCACACACCCAGCATTTCAGCGCTGATATGAATGAATTTATTTGTACAGTTCCAAGGAGTCTGCCATAATCTCCGCTGCAGCTTTACGTACTTTATCTTTCGGTGTATTAATTCCTTACAAGCATGCTCGTGTGTTTAACAAGCATTCTTAATCTTCACAGCTCTTATTATCTTTCAGTGCTCTTCACCCAGAAAATGGCTCATCTGTTGAATTTTTCTCGGGGACATAAATCAACATGATTTATATTGTGTAAAATTTACGACCAACGCGTAACACGTCATGTGTAATATTGTGTTACAATGCTCGGTCACGGCGGGTCTTGCGTTTGCTTATCTTCGTGCCGTGTGTGGACAAACTGCGCGGCTCAAGGCACAATTCACCGTGCGTGTCCCCACAGAACAGTATGAAATGGCTCCTTAGATAAAATACTATGTCATCCTCCTTGCTCACTGCTCTACTCCACTTACACATATCCCACAAATATGTCGCACTGGCTGGCCTGCTTTTGTTTACACTGTCTCGGGATAGACATTCAACCAACGCGTCTTTACGATTAGTGGTCTCTTAACTTAAGACGACTGATTAATCGTAAAGACGCGTTCAGCACATATTTTTACATGGAAATGTCAGTCGAGTCAGGTTTATGGTTCTCGAAAGCCAGGACAGTCTGACGAGACGGTTGATAAACAAGGCTTGATTGACATTGCATTTCCTTTCCACAAAATTTTCAATTGTATTTAATCTTAGAAGCTCCGGGATCTGTTACGCCCAGCAGATAACTAACTCGTTGAAGTCGTAAGTAAGATTTAAAAGAGAAAACTCATTTCGGGCATGCCAGAATTTATTTCTCTCCAATTTCCCTTAGTCCGTGTCTTCTTCTGATTATGAAGATCCAAGGCACAAGGCGCGAACCCAAAACGAAGGCACGGGTTAAAGACATGTTTATTGCATTTCGCTCTTTTCCTTTCTTGTCCCTGCAATTGTGGTAGTATATCTTAACCAGCTCCCCCAATTTCTTTCCGCGACATGTTAATCTTTCACTTCCTAGCTTGCACACACGCACAAGGGCGCGCGTTACACGCTTGCACGAAGCCACTCATGCATAAAGTTGGTGATGAGGCTGAAAACTCATCTGAGGACTTCTGTTCTTGTAATTGGAATGCATGTTGAGTGAATTGTTGCCTCCGATGTGACTGCACTGCACTGTACACAGGAACTGAAGTCAGCTCCGAGAAAGCACAATGCAGTTTTATAAATATGCATTTGTGCAAGACGAAAGAGTCACAGCACGCAGAATGCACAACACAACGAAAGAGATGATGCAAATTACTTGCGCCCTGCGTTAATGTGGCAGTCTCAATGAGCTCGACTGACGTCGCTGCATCTTGCTCTTGTTCATTGTATCGCGAAACAGTGTCGTCGTCTCTGGACCAAGCTTAGGTCGGTAAGTCGGCATCCGCATAAGTTTCTTAAACTTGGCACAGGCACTGCGCTGCACTGAATGAAATGGCAAGCATAATGAATTGTTTGGAGAACAACAAATAATGAGAACAGCGCGACGTACTTTTGTACTTCTTCCTTTAAGAGATACAACCTAATTTCAGTCTAGAAAAGGAAGAATTTTTCTATTTTCCGAGACCATTATCTTTTCCTACAATGTGCTGCGATGGCATTAATGACCATTTGGCTACGAGCACACTGCCATGCAACACAGAATACGTGGCACTCGAAATCAATGGCAAGCGCTTTGAGTCGTGAAACGGGAGAACGGAAGTTGAGATTTGTTTCCTAAATGAGAAAAATAGCGGAAGACCGGGATTAAGAATGGGCCTAGGTTTAAGTTACCCACATGCCCAACTTCGAGCTGCTTATTCAAAAAGTGTACGAAAAAATAAGGCGCGCATTAGTATTGCCTGGTAAGGAAATTCAGTCTCATTTTACTCACTTAGTTTGCATATGTTTTCAATAAAATGAATTCCGTGTATTAAATCTCGTAGTTAGAATTGTAGGGAACTTTGGAGCTTGCTGTAATAATCGAACTAACGTGGTTTTCCAGTGGTTTGGTTCGGTGAGTACATTGAGCTGCAAATTAACTTCGCGATTGCAATGCTCGATACGAAATTGCTCAATGGTTTCATAATCCTTTGAATTTTATGGACTCATTCAAGGAAATCCTGGTCATTCAATTCCTGGAAATCTTGTGCCCGTAAGAGTTACGGTTATGAGGCACTCTGATCATTAAACCAACCTCGAAGGAAGCTAATAGGCTTGTTGGTCTATATTTGGCGAATTAAATTCTCGGTTGCGACGAAGTCAAGCCCAACATGGACCACAATTTTCCGTGCACAAACATAATTCAGCTCAGCGGCACTTGGCGGACCGTAAACAACTAAGTTCAAGCAATATTTCATGATACAATGCATATTTACGGTATATTAAGCTCCAAATTGGGTAAATCATGTGCCCTAGTGTAATGGTAAGTACACTTTCCAGAGAAGCAAGCCAACAATGCATTGATGAATGTATCGTGTTAGCATCTTCCTGTCCAACTAATGCAAGCATAAATTCAACCTGTTAACACAATGCGACATGTCCTGAAGCAAACGTCTTCTGCCATCAGAGAAGAATCTGCTGCGAGATTGCTTTTAGGAATCGATCAGCGATTAAATAGTTCTCCATCAGAGTTCGTTCATTACTCTTACTCGCCTTAATTAAATTCCTTTTCAGAAGGATTCGCAAAGTGCGCGTGCTTTCGCGCTACTTCTTTATGGTTGGCAATCCATTTGGGAAGACTTTCTTCCATTTCGACAGCGTTTCTTTGTAACCGTTGCACATGCACGTTGGAACTGAGTAGCTATTCATTCTAGGAATAGGAACAGAATCAATTCCCTGTAGAAATTGTCTGGTCCGGTACAGTCTAACAAGTTACGTATTCTCTTTGAAATGAAAACAAATTGTGCCCACGATGGGGATGGCCTTTCCTTCTAATTTCATTTTGGGAGAAAGTTCAGTCTTAGGTGAATTGAATGTTCAAGTTCAAGAAGTTTTAATGGAAATGTATTGAGGAAGCGAGGGAATCACTGAGCGTAGGGATTTTTGATCTTCCGACCACAACGAAAGTCGTCTCTGCTTGTTTTACGTTTGGTGAAAGCCTGAAGCAGAAGCAATTAAATTTAATACATGTATTGATAATGCATGAGACGTAGATGCTTGGTTATAGGAAAATATGAGAGTAATAATAAAAATGAGTCATGGAAAGAATAAAAGAGAAAATCAATGCCAGTGTCATTGCATGCGGAAACCAAATGCAATGTCACGGCCACGACCGTGCCAAAATCTCATAATACGTTAAACCTCGACTACAATGCCATGTCATGACATTGTCACGTTAACGAGCAACCCCTACGATGACAAAAGTCAGAGACACGACGACGGGAAATATGATTATTAAATGAATACGAAATGAGAGACCGTATTATTCATCCGGGCACGGAGCTCAAGAGAAGAGTTACAACGTGAAGAAACTTCTGACGGGAGTGAGTTGTGGGAGAAATGAAAGAATGAACTTGTCTATCATTTTTATAGCGAGCGGAGAAAGGATTTACTCATGTCGAGACATTTTCCCAATGCAAGTCCGTGACGTGGCGTGACAATGAACGAACGATTATGATCTTATATTTTGGCAGCGCAGCACCGAGTCGAGATCAAACTTTTGCTCTCGAAGAAAGTGGAAACATTCATATTTAAGGGAGAGAATCATTTCCTAATTTATTTGTAACAAAGTTACCAAACTGACTTCCTCATTTTTCAGTTTTTCTCAAATTGCGCCTTAAATTACATTTAATGAGTTTCGTGTCTATACAATGTGGCAGATACACGGCTGTGGAAAATTGCCATCGATTTATCGCGATTGCATTTGCATTTGCATCTCGCGCTTTTGACGAACACTGGTGAAAACGCCGGCTCAGAAATTTTGAATTTCATTTTCTTATTTCGTGCATCGTAAGTACATTTCATTATTCACTCGGGTTGTGTTCGTGTGATGTGGTGGCGATAAAGCTCGGGGTACGGGTGAAATTTATTCCATTTCCCATTCACACTTCTTGAAGAAGTGCTTCGTATCTTCAAGATGATAGTCGAAATATGATTTCATTTTTTTTTTACTGCTTCAACGTTTGCTTCGCATGTTCGCATTCGCGTTTCATCACCGCTTGGGCTTTCACTTCCCATCGCCGACGTCCATCTCCTGCGAATGCTTGCAATGGCGACGACGCCGGCAATGGCAAGGCGCGTCTTTTTATTATTATTAAATCAAACGAAATAAATGCTCGCTTTTTCATTTCCCCTCCAACTTTACTTTTACTTCTACTTGCACTTGGGTTTTGGTCTTGGCTTCTGCCTGAGACATGCCTCAAGTGCGTGTGCGCCCGAACTCGATCAGGCGGCAAGGTGAGCTTTCCTGACCTGTGCACACGTTGCGCAACGCACTTTTGAAGTGGAAATTGAAATACAAAGTAACGAGCCCAGCGCGTGCGGAGATTATGTGCTCGGATAATGTAATATCATTTTCTCTTCAATTTGGCTCCATTTTTATTATTTTATTTTGTCGATAAAACATTGCCAAAGGTTTTCTCTTTCGGACTCGTATTATTACGCCAACAATGCGAGCTGACATTAAATACACATTTGAGGCCATTACGCCCAAGACGACGCACCGTTTGCAAATATAAAAACATCTTGCAACTTTCACTCTGCCCTGCACGGACGCGGACACAAGAACTTTTCGTTTGTTGCCCAGCTGCGAAAGAAACTGCAAACAAAGTAATCTTTTCAAGTTTCAACTTCTTTCAGCATTGTTGCCTTTGTATATGACTTCTAAATCTAAAATAGGCTAAAGTCATTACCAGAAATGTAATGTAATGATTCCACCTTCAGATGGGAGGTTAACTGCGGAAAGTTTGGCTTTTATGAGGTTTCCCATTTTTCTTCCATTCTTTGCTACGACTTGATGCAGAGCGTCTTGCCGTGCTCAAGAAGTCGTAATATTTATATTAACGCATAAGAATTGTTGCCTGTCCCATTGTGCCGGCGGTGTGCTGTGCAGGGCAGGTAGAATTAACCGTGTACATCGTTCGCTATTATGTTGGGTTATTTAATTCATTTCCAGTACCTGGCATAACAATAGACAATTGCTTTCTAGGTATTGCCTATTAAAGTTGAAGACCCTGCAATGCATGACAGGCTAGGCCAGGGCAGGCCAGGGCAAGACCAAATTCGTGTGACCTCCCGCCTGGAAAGGAATGTTTCGAATCTGAGCCATGGGACTACTTTCCTATTTGCTTTAATGCTCATTGCTCAAAGTTCAGCAGAACTTGCTGTGAGAGTGGGGATTTTTCTTGTGACTCGAAGTTTCTTGGTAATGAAATTATGTCTAAACATGACCGGCTTTTAAAATACCAACATTCTTGCGCTAATGCTCATTTGAATAGAAAATGCTTAGGCCTAGGCAGAGTTGCAAATACTTCGATTAATTGAATAGCGCCCGTCCGCATTTGTCGCAGAAGAAGAATTTGGTCTTGTTTTTAAAATCGATACGAATATTTGAATAAAGTTATTCAAAGTATTTGCATGTTCCAATTAATTTCAAAAAATTCCCATCTAAGTTTCAGATCTCTGCGTATTTTTTATTAACAGGGGCAACTTAATTTGCCTTCGTTTCCATTCTTTATTATCGGAATTCTTCTGCTTCACGCCCGCAGCGACTGCGACATTGTCTGATTTTAAAACAAAACAGGCCGCTCGATATTTTTTGCGCATTTGATTTGGGAAACACGGCAGCCTTCTCAGAATTTTAAACACTGTCAAACTTTAAACATGGTACGTGTAATGAAGACCATAAAACTTTTATTTCCGTGCGTCCTCGTTAATAAGCTACATGATTGACGCGATTCTGAGCATCCGTACATTCAGCTCGTGATTCGAAAAATAATTAGATCCCTAAGTTCTTGAACGAAGAATTAATTAGTGTGCTCATTGATATGATTCAAGATTAACGACATCATATCCAAGGCTTCTTTAAGGCAACAAGACTCCAGTGATAAATTTTCATCACGATATCTCGTCTCAGTATCAAATCACAATCACGTTTTCAATTTTCTACATCGTATCGTATTTTTGTGTCTCTTTTGCAGACGGATCTGTCCCACAATCTGCAGCAACTCTCGGAGAAAGCAAAATCTGGGACCGAGTTCATCCAGAGGCTGAAGTCACAGACGGAAAAAGTCAACGTAAGTCCTCTCGCTCTGGCTTCACGTTTTTGTATCTTCGCTTTTATTTACTTTTCTATGCATCTACACTATTAGTTTTACCAAATGAAAACAGACAGAATAAATCTATTTCAGTTGCTGCGCTCGGAGATAGATTACGAAATACTGCGTGAAAACTAGATTGCGTCGATTGCAGTTTATCCGGCTGGATGTGATGAGCAAACAGTGAAGCACAAAATCAAGACCCGAAATCCAAGGAACAAGCAAGCAATCTTGAACTTCGAGTTCTACGTTCGCATTCTCATTCACGTTCAATGCTTCAGGCCGTCGTTGTCTGAGGGAAGAAACTTCAAGATCAACATCGCGATCTGTGCTAGACGCTCACTTGCACTCTTTGCTCACTTGCACTCTTTGCTCAAATTGTTTGCTTTACCACTAATTCTTGTTCCTTAAGGATCTTGCTGCAGAAAATGAGATTCTGCATTTGCATCAAGCACGTTGGAAAAGTTTCATTTTCATTGCTTTTCCTGTTGCTTGTGATCTTGTGATGTTCTTGCACAACGAGCTGCACTGCAACACTGCACCTAAAAGTAGACGTCATGTGCATTGCACACAGCTTCAAGAAGCAAATTCACAGATTTAATTAATGATACAAGACACAAGACACAACAAAGTTCTGAATGTTAATTAGTTTCGTTAGAGTCAATCTGAGCTCAACTGGAACTAAGCGTGCGTGCAGCGTGCTTCTTGATACTTGTATCCTTGCATGATTCTGCTAACTTTCTGCTGTGAAAAGCCTTTTCTGCTTCTGCCGCTGCTAATGCCATTAATTCAACAGTTGCCTATGACTTTTGACAAGTTTGATCCTCCCACGATATCTTAAATGTAAATTTTATGTAATATGAACTCAAATTGACTTGCCAATCCATAAAAATCCGGAAAAAGAAGACAAATGTTAGAGCCCGAAGAATTTCAAGTCTCTGTACGTTACACACATGGGCTTACCTCCGCATTCACTGCAGTGCATAAATTGATCGGCAAGCTATCATATTACAATCTCAATTCAACGACCCACACAGTTTATTGAAGCAATTTAAATGATATAATGCGTTTTGTTATCTTGCAAATTTCAGTTACAAAGCTACGATTTCCTGAACGGGGACGTGAGACTGAATTCTGAATGTTTTCTTGAATAACTTAGACTCTGACTCGTAACTTGAGAGTTGAAGAAGAGTTGGGAACTTTTTTCGACCTTTCGTGGGTGACAGAATAAATCTCTTCCATGCAAAAGCAAAAATATCTACCGCCAAACCGAGCCAGGGTAGAATGGAAAAGGGAGCCCCGTACCTCTTGAGCGTATTTTTACTTTCTCCCTGCAAGACTGCAAAGGAATTAAATTCTCTGGCAGAAAGTGATAAAGTAAAATACAAATGCAACACTTTTTATTGTACTGCCGTGCTACAATGCGATTGTGGATCAACTTTCGCATGTTCGCCTGCGCTTTATGCTTCAGATTCACATTGTATCGGGAGGAACGTATTTTATAGGAAACTTTGCGTGCATCAGAATGCGATCTTCTAAAGCTACTGAACCATTCTATTTATTATTATAGTATGACAAATGAAAAAGTCCAACTCACTTTGTACCGCTTGTAAGTTGATCTTGTGCTTTCGCTTTCGTCGGTGCAGTGCAACTCAACTCATCTTTTTACATTTGCGCTTCCACTGCTTGCTTGCTTGCCTGTAACTATGAAGTGCGCCGTGTCCGTTAGCAGTGCCCGCTTGCCGCTGGCTGGATTGCGAGGGGAAAGTTGAAGAGGATCGGCTGGATGATGAGGTACCATTTTATCATTCTCAAGAAGATGAAGCCAACAACAAACTTTCTCTCTTGGGACTCTCCCCTCGTTCGTTTGCTATCTCCAGATTTTATGTTGCCAGGAAACGTCCGCCTCATCCTCGTATTCGAAATTGGAGGGTAGAAAAATGAAACTGAATTTTGTATGCAGCGTTTGTACTGAACTTTTTATTATCTAATCTGATGCGTTGAGCGCGAGGGCACCTCGCCTCGTCACCACACACCAGCCAAGCTCACCAGCGCAATATTTAACCTTCGCCCAAGCCAAATTTATTGAATGAGAGCTCCAGAAATTGAATCAAAACGGTTTTATTGTTCCAAGACCTGAGTTTTAATTTACACTGCCTGTTTGTGTGGTCCTCACAGGAGAATTGTGCTGGAATGGAGTATCTTGTCACGTCACAAATAGACACCATAATAGAAGCACTTCAGACTCGTAAACAAGAACTCATCTCGTTCATCCATCGGGAAAAGGAGTATAAATTACGGTCATTGAAATCGGAAGTTTCAAGTCATGCACAAAAACTTCAACAGACAACAGCACTCATTCAGTTCTGTATCGAGGCACTCAAGGAGAGTGATCCATCAGCTTATCTCCAGGTTAGTGTCAGCGCGTGTCGCGTGCGGTACTTAAATTTTGAAGGAGCGATGTGAACGAGGTCGTTGAGATAAATCCACAGAATTCTGACACGCGTTCAATTTAATTGAATTCAAATGCGCGAGATTTGCTGTCAGATTTCCATTTCTGCGCTTATTTGCTATTTATTTGTGAGAGGAAATGGCAGGGCACTGATTTCGTGAACTCTTTAATTTTTGCATCGTTTACATCGTCCGCATGTGCGGACGTTATTTACACACTTTGACTGCCAATCTCACACCAACCAAGGAAGCAGGAAGGCGCTAGGAAACTTTCACCATTTGTGTGGAGTAGTAAATAATAAGAAAAATTGTGAGTTTGGTGCGGTGCTTGTATCCGGGTCCATAAGATAATAATAGTAATAGCAGAGGATCATTTCAGATTGTCTTCTATATATTATTATTATAAAAGGTTGTCTTATGGGAACTCTCAATTTCCAAGACTTATGGAATCATATTTCCTCGTTTATTTTCTCTTCCTGACTTGATCTTGCTTTCTTCCGTGGCCATTAAAGAATTTCCTTCTTTATTTACTGCGAGCATTATCATTGTGCAAAAAATATTACTACAAGCACCAAGCACAAGCACCGAGCAGCCGAATTTCCAGGGACCTCAGAAGTTGTGGTTTGTTTTCGGCCACAAACAGGGCCCAAGTGGTGCCGTTCGGCGAGCCCGACGCCTGGTCTCGTAATATATCGTCGTAGTTTATTTTCGCAACCCTGTGAAAAAAAACTTAATAAAAAACGAGGACCAAACCTTAATTCTGCAAAATGTCGTATATTAACGGCTACGTCAAGATGTCTGATGTTGTACCACATTTCAAGGATCATATTTCACTGCCGTGCTCTTTTCTCTTCACGCCTCACAAAGTTTGTCCACTTTGGGTTCATTACGACTGGAAACAAGTACTCGAGTATGATTTGTGCGTTAAGTAAAGCCAAGCAATCAGCGAAATTGTGTTTGTATGAAGAATCTTGATTTCGCAAAGTGCCTCTAGGAAAATGCGTGTCGAAAGTGGCAACTCGTGTGTGATCATCCTTTATGATTTGGGGCAACAGAAAAAGCTTCAAATACAAACCACAGAGCACAGCCTAAATTTGGCGACAAGACGTTAAGAAAACATTTCACGCACTTTGACATACACGCGTTCATGCGGCATATTTACGCACATTCCCATTTCAGACATGTTTTGTGCATCCAGACAAAATTGGCAAGCTCTCCACTTCCAAGTTTTGCAAATTGAAAAACTCGTTCCCATTCGCCTCTTATTGAATAAACCCTCCAGCTCGGCTTAGTAAACGAGTTCCGGGACATATGTTCATGTCCTGTTTGCAATTTTAGGTCGGTTCATTGCTTCTTGCCCGAGTTGCCAACATGGAATCAGCCTGGCAGACAGCAACTGGCGAACCGCGGAACAGTAACGATGATGACACGATGAGCAATTCGTCGTACAGTTCATCAACGTGCAGCCAAGTTCCAACAGGATCCAAACCCGGCTCCGGCACGATGGTCATGCTACCGAATAGCACGCCGAGGAAGAGCAGCTTGAAATCTTCTTCGGCCGTCTTCAACCCGGAATTCGACTTGACACTGGACGACCGAGGCATTGCGAACGCAATTCGGCAGCTGAACTTCATTCAAATGAAACGTAAGTCTTGAACTGGATTCAGAAATCTCTGTGGGCACATTTGTATTTGTAAATCTGCTTGCTTGTGAGTGATCTCGCCTGTGAAACACCATTTTTCTTACCTTGTCAGTTTCCGGACGCGCGCGGTACACGTCTGCTGCATTTTCTGCATTCATATTTTATAGTGCACATATTTTATTTTTAGTGTCTGTGAAACGTACTCATCCAAGATGAAGTACGAGGATGCGCCAGATTCAAAAATTATTTATGCATGAGCGAATGGCGCGAAGGGGAGAAAGTTTAGTTTTGTATGTTTGGAAAGTTTACTCTCCAACTCTTCCGCGATATAGTTTTTAGTGTATCGTGATTTTAAAGTTCGAATTTCTCGAGCCTCCCCTTGCTTGATGTTCCTGGAGTTGATCCATCATTTCATTCGAGGCACAGACAGCATTCAACAGCATTAAATTTTTGTAATGCTTCGAAAAGTTGTCACATTTTAAAATCAAAAGTTTTTTTAGAAACCAATATTTGTTTTTCGCTAATGACCCGAGCGGACAAATAAAACAAACGTCTTGTTTGATGTCTTTATTTATTTATAGTACGCAATGCACGTTGCATGTGGAACGATTTATGATCTCATTTCTGTTCCGTGTTAATTGAATTGCTCACGCATCTCATATTTCGCTCAATTCGTTTTTAAAAAGGTTCTCTGATATGAAATGTGAATTTGTCACGAAGTAGCCTAGACTTAATTAGGCCTAGAATGCATGCTTAATTTACCAAGCCATACGCAGCATGCATGCACGCCGCTGCTTCCAAAAACCCCGAAGTGGGACTGCTTTCTTTAGCACTTCCTTGTATCACTTTGTAATCTCCTCAATTTCAATTCTATAATTAAAGCGGCTGTAGAAGGAGAGGAAAGACGTCCTGCAGGTACTATGCTCTATCTAATCTTCGCTATTCTATGCATGCCTCGCCAAAATTTCACTCTCAAGCTGCGGCGATGGCAATGGGGCTCCCATTCCGCTGGAATTGTCCCAGTTCTTCCTTCGCAATCAATTCTCACCACTTTTGCCAAACTACGCACGACACGCCGCTCAATTTACAAAGCCGTGGCACTCAGCTCGTTATAACAGTTATAAATGAACACAATCATTATGACAGTTGCTTCCAGAACCAAAAACACGAGAAAGGAAGTAGTGCAAATGTCACATCGAATCTGGTAGGCAGGAAAATCGTTATAAAATTTGCATTAATCATAATAACAGATTTGGGAGCTAATGAAGAGTAACGAAAAGCAATACAAGTGAGATGATTGGGTGACTGTATCGCTGTTGCTGGCAAGAGAGTGAATTCAAATTCCAACTTCATTATCCGCGTGGCACGAAAGAATTCTGATCCAAAACTTGTGCTTGCTTGTCAAAGCATCTTGTTAACTTAACTTTGAGAACCCTATGCAATTCCAGACTGGGAAAGGAGACCAACTGTTTCAGCAGCGACATGGTCATTCCGCAAGTACTCAAATTGAAAGTCCCAAGCCCGGTACAACTTGAACTAGAAGTGATTAGTAATTTACATTTAAATTCGAGATTTAAACGGCATCGGCCTGTCTATGATTTAATCAGAGCGATGTGATTTATGAAAGACACTTCACCTTATTTCCTCATAACTGACTGGAATTCTTGTTCCGAATTCAGGCCAACTGATTAAGACCTTATTTATCGTATTGTGTTACGCATTTTTGTGCTGCAATCTAATCTTAATGGCACTAGCAAGTTTGCGCAAGAGAGTGTTAAGAAATTAACCTCTCGCAGGTCGCAATTGTGGAGCAGGTCTCGCTTTAATGTAAAAAGTGCGTTGAACCAATTTCCATACAAGTACAGAGCCCAAGAAAAATAATTACACTTACGCAAAAGTTGCCATTGCCATTTCCACAGGAGCAGGCCTCCAGCCTTTCGTTTCATTAATTCCAGAACAACAACTCAGCGCGAGGCAGCAGATTTCTATTTATTTGATTACAAGTTCCCTGACACGCCATTTATCGTTTAGACCCATTCCGTCACGTCAGCCACGGGCCAACACAGAAAGTAGATTAATAGGATCATTTTATTACCACTGTCGCTCCCAAAAGGTATTCCGTTTCAATTAGAGGGCGAGGACGAACAAAATACGAGCTATAGTCGGCTACTGCCATGTCGGGCCAGGAAATGCATTCCTGCCTGCCTGAGTTTACCGATCATTAATGAGTGAACGATGCTGTTAGGTCAATAGCAAATACAGAAAATAGCACGTCAGGCAGACCCAGGAGACAAGTCTTCCTCCCCCACTTCATTAAGTTATTGCCATTGCACTACCGAAGCAATAATAAAAATTTCGTGCGTCTGACATTAATTCCATTCATCATGCGGTAAGCGGCTGTCTGGCATGAAATTGCGAGCGCAGTAGTGTGTAGTACGAGAGATGTGTTAATGAAATTGACATTGACATTCGCGTGCACTCGTTTTTCCATTCGTGGCTTGGATTATTTATGGCGATGCACTTTTTGGGAATTCTTTCTCGAATATTGTATACTAAAATTAATTCTATAATGCCCTTGCCTTTTAACAGCGCCAGGACCTGCTGGAATCATCCCAGAAGAATGCGGCGCCGAGAATAATAGCGTGACTGTCGCTTGGGCACCTCCACCTACATCGTTCGTGGAAGGCTACGTTCTGGAAATTGATGATGGAGCCGGCGGAGCGTTCAGGGTAAGGATCGGCATGCACAATTTACCGCTCTTTAAACGCACAGATTGACGAACCCGAGAATTTCTCAAAATACGTGCGGCAAAGCTGGATTCTGTCGACAGTCTACTTTCAGGATTTGACTTTAAATAACAGCATCTTCTATCAATTTTGACCTGCATTTTCTCAATGACTAGTCGAGTTGAGTCTAAAAGCTCTCCGGAATCGCTCTCTCGTCTTGATCTCCAAGTGAGAACGGAAACTTCAGCTCATTTCCGTCCTGATTGCCGGATATATGCGTGAGATGATGATGTTCAATGTTCTTTTTTGAGGTATTGGTGGAAACTCACTCTGTGCTTCAATGGAATAGCAATATGATGTGGATAGGAAACACATGGATAGAAAAACAATAGAGTGCTTACGAAATTCTCTGTCAATGAATGGCTGAAATCTGTGGTCATGATGTATTTCGCTGGTTTCGAATATTGCTCACTTTCACAATGCCATGTCAGGATAAGTCCCGAGATACACCTTTTTGATATCCTGTGCTAAGAATTACAGAAATACGAAAATTGCTACGGCGTCTTTGCAGACTTTACTTTTCCAAACCCGCTGCTGTAACTAATTACACTAATTACTTTGCATGAGTCCGAAATTTCAAGCGCACACAACTCCATCGTGGCCTGACCGATGAGGTTCATTTCGGATAAACACGGCGCACACAGCACAGGAAATGAGATACAGAATGATTTGAATGAAGAAGACTTTGAGCTCTTAGCAATATTATTTATCATGGGACTCATCTCACATCGTAAACTTTATCTCGCATCATTTTTTCGTTTTAACAGAAAAAGTTTTTATTAATACACGGCAGTCGTAATAATAGGCCGGAAGAGAAGTCCAGAGAAAAATGAAAGTTGTTTCCAGTGTATTAGTGAACAACGGCGTGAGCACCGGCACGCTTTCACTGACTGTGGCCGTACGCCCTCCTCGGTTGTTCCATTAATGCATCTGAACTGGCTCCAGTAAGGACCGACCGACAGCCTACATCCTGCCTCCATCATGCATGCATTATGCCTTCAGGTTTATGATCATGAGAACGTGAGTAGTATGTGGGGCTCTGATGTGAATGCACTGCAGAGTAATCGGTTTTTTAATCAATCAATATCAACATGAACTCGACAACGAGCAAGCCAATCCGGCGGACCAACTCATGTTTGCCGCACGCGTATCATTCTGAAGTATCATTCTAGATATTAACTTTGATATATTTCGAGATTCCGTTCCACTTTAACGACCTCACATATGCATATGCATGTGATGTCTGTGCGTCATGCCAAAGTACAAACTGCATTGTGTCGACCGCCCCACTCAGTTCACTCAAAATGTCAAAATGTTTTATTTGAGAACTTGAGACCATGATTGCGAATTGTCATTATCGATCTAATTTCCTTTTAATGTTCGAGGGTCGGCTGCTGCTGCCCACCCTGCCTGGCCTAGTTTGCGTTTCCTCCTGCAATGTGATACCATTGCGAATTCAGATGAATTCAAATTAGATTAGAGTGCCTTCAACTCAGCCCTGCCGATTCGGTGTTGTCGAGTCAGCATCCGAGCTGAAGACTGCCGATCCGGTCGTGGAATTAGAATAAGCCAATAATGAACCTAATCCAATAATCCGAATCACGAAACATAATCCATGGGCGAAGCCTTCGTTTCATTAAGATTATGGCTTCATGGCGTGTTGAAACTGAATCCAGCAAGAACTGCTTCATCGGCAGGGCGCGTTACAAAGTTGTGTTGCAAAAACAATGCGCAGATATAATCTGATTAAGTATTCAAAGAATTAATAATAAACCGAACAGAGAAGACTTGGTTTGTTTATCTTACGCACAGAACTCTCAACACAACCTAACCAAAATCTAGCTTGAAGGCGAAAACCGGAATAATTCCCAGCGTAATCGAATTCTGAATTTCTGGCTGCAATGTTACCATATTAATTTTATTGTGGAACCTTAATTTCCAAACGTCGAGGTAGTTTGAAGTTCTAGTCGGAGGTTATTCGATGCGACTTTCCGGGAGTGAGCTGAAATCCTTTCACGAATTAGGGCTTGTAATCTGCAAATCCCTTCTACCCGGCTGGCTTACATGCTATCGGCTGTATGAAGAGGCAGGAGTAAGATGTACATGATGATAAATCTTGCAGCAATAGCAATAACTCGATTTCTCCATTCTGTCGAGCGCACATACATACGCATGGAAAGAATGGAAGAGTTCAGTAGTTCATCAATCAACTCGGCACTGCTCTGTGAGTACAGATTACGGCATATATTCTACATTACAAAGACAAACTTTCCTTGTAATCTGTCCATGTGAAAAGACGTACGGTGTATAAGTAAGAAATGTTACCAAGCATATTTATGTACGCGAGTCCGACTTTTACTTTGGTTCTTGGGCTTTGAGCAGCAGCGCAGCAGTTGTTAGTGCAAAATTATGTTCTTTTGTCTCATTTTCACATCAGGAACGAATTGCATGTGAGTTGCAGCTGAATTCGAGCGAGAGTATATTAGCACACTGAACGGAGCGAATACACGTCTTAATTTATCATTCTCGACTCGTGCTGGCCGGCTCTGGCTTGGTTAGGCTGGACTGGCATTGCCGCCTGGCCTGGCTTGAGTTTATGCACCGGGCACCGGGACTGAGTTTCATGTCAAATGAGTTTGAGTTCAAAGTTACACAAGAATAATGATCTTTCAATTGTGCTCGTTCGTTGTTTGCCCTGCTTGGAAACATTCGCGTTTGGCAATTGATTCTTTTTTGCACGTGCGATTACGATTAATCGACAGTCTGTCTACCTTGAATTTTGCATAGAATTTCAATCACAATAGGAATGGCAGTCAGCGTCGAATTATTTCGTAATATTTGAAATGGGAAGAAATGTCAATCCGAATTGAAACAATACTTTCTCTTGAAACACGATGAAATCATCTTCGGCAAGGCAAGGCAATAAGTATACATTTGAGATTGATATTGAATGCGAATAAAGTTCTGATTTTCGAGCAAGTTGTGTTTAGAAAGGTTGTCGTCTCGCCGGCTGTCATGCGCCCTGCCTTTCCTTTTCCTCTGCCTCTCCTCGGAGATTGACTGATGCGAGATTGATCAGAGACATTTTTCCTTGTCAGATTATTGCAGATCTTGTATTCTTTTTCCATCGCCGTGGAAAAGATGGATTACCGTGCCCTTTTCAGCCGCGCTACGGGGACAGGATCGATCAGCTCAAGTGCTCCGGATATTGGAGAAGAGTTGACAAGTATGAATTTGTACTTCGATGCTTACAATGAAGGTGAAGGAGATTGAACAATTCAACCTTAAATGACAATGCCGACGACGACGAGAAAGTTGACTGCAACAGTCTCAGCCTGCTAAATATTTTTGCCTTTTTACATCCCTCAGCGTCAGCGCCAGCTTCGATCAGAGCCAGAAAAGAGAAAATTCCTCACAATAGCCCACATGCTAACGAGAGTAGAAATAAAAGTTTAAGGACGAAATATTGCATCAACAAAATGCAAACAACATTGAAATCCTCCCAGAATGTAAGCTCAATTCGTTGATAAAAAGACGAGGTCACGAAGTTACAGACGCAGTATAAATTCATTTCTTACATGCAATTCAATAAATAAGATTAGAAATACTTCTGCCTCAGCAGAGTATAAAACTTTGCCTTTAGAAAATTAATTTATTGTGTGGCATAAAAGGGCCAAGTCCGCTGCTGCCGTTCTGCTTTGATATTGATTTCTAGAGGATGATATTTTATTTTAATCCGGGATTGAAAGAAAAGACGTACGACTTACAACTGACAAATCTTTATTTTGCTGAGATGTCAAAAACATGCCAACATCGACAGTTCAACATAGGCGACATTTTATTGCTCTAAACATGCATTCACACCGAAGGAGATAGCGCGCGGAGAAAGATTTTATGAGGCTTGAGGAAATTGTCATGTATGATGCGCGATGGAGACCGCTCGTGCAGAAAATTTGCTCATTGTCGTTTCCTTTGTTTTTGTCTGACCAGAACATCAAGAGAATCGTATTTCTGTTTTGTGGTGAGTGTTGAACAATGAAACTTTCACTTACTCTTAAACCGCCTCGCGTGTATCGTGCTTTGATGTTGTAATAGCATGACCAAACTTTGTACTTGGAGTTATATGTATCTTTGAGCACTTCTTGTGAATTTCGCCACAAGTCGGCGGTCCACTTGCCGCTCGTGGTGCCGAAATGATGTTTCAAATTACAACATGAGCGCATGTGGATACTGCCGTTGCTGTTGTAATAAGCAACTCTTATTCTGCCACATGGCCAGACCGGCTACATTGACACTGACGCAGTGGCAGTGGCTGTAAGAAGATGAAAAGAAAAGAAGAAGGGCAAGTTGAGCGGAAACTCGCACTGACAAAGTGAGAGAGTACGCGTGCTTGAGTGAAATGAGCTCGCACTCATTGTTGGATTCCATGAATTTTACCACCCGACAAAATCCACCCGTACCCAGTGCCACCCATTCATATGATGACTCGTACTCTGCATCAATAAGAAGTAGTACTTAGTAGAAGTAAGATTATGCTTGTGTTTATTTGCTTATCATATTTGAATTCCTTATAATCTAATCTTATGAGTCCTTCCGACTAACTCGTAACTCGTAGAAAGAGCTCATCATATGAATGGGTGGCACTGGGTACGGGTGGATTTTGTCGGGTGGTAAAAGTCGTGTTACGCATTGTAGTAATATCATTTCCAGTTCCACTTTCACATGCACTTGTAAAATATGAAGTGTTGAGTGAAAGTGCTTTTCCCAGCGTTAGCGCACGATGAGCCTTGTTCGCGTTAGTGTTACGTTGCAAAATTAAATGATGAATTGGAACTAGAATTCGTACAGAAGAAGCACGAGTGTGAGTTCGCAAATAAGCAACACAGCATCGCATCTTCACCTTGCTTTGCTTTCGTCTTTACTTCGTTTATGTGCATCAGCATCGGATTCTGAACAGGATTGAATTCATCCAGCTTTACTTGTATTTTGTATTCAGTACACAATAGCACCACAGTACGCATTCCGAATCCAGTAGACAAGAGTCGCTGCTGTGCTGCTGTCTTGAGTGAGTGCGAGGTTTGACATACGAATGAAGGGTTTTGAAAAGAATCAGTGAACCTTAAATTTGATTGTGACTGCAAAAACCTTTTATTATTTCCTGACAACTCCTCTTCTGCTACTCAAGCTCGCAATCGTGCTGGCTGATGGCTAACAACAAATGAATTAATGCAATCATGGCTTGGCCTGCCAAACCGGCGTGCACTGTGGACAAGCATTGACTTGGGTAGCGCTGAAGAAGGCATTTGAAGCTTATTTGCGGTGAAGTGCCCGGCCAACTTCGCTTCCAATTTCATACCAAAGCCAGCGAATGCCAAAGTGAAGCCAGCCAGCGTATTCAACCAACCATAACCTACTTTTGTACTGTCGTGTTTCTTGGTGTTGACAATAATGCACTGTCGGAATGACAGTCCAACGACAGAAGCGAGTAAACTTGATTAAAGCCGTGTTACGTGTTGTAAACTTGTAGAACTGCTGGTGGTGAGTGGTCTTTATTCTCGGGTTCTTCAACACACTTTTGGCACAGGTCGCTGACAAAAGTCATTCCAAATTAATTGAAAGCCTTGTGCCTTGTGCCTTTGGGAAATGTAATGCATTGTATTGTGTTTGATGTTTGCAGGAAGTGTATTGTGGGAAAGAAACAATCTGCACTGTAGATGGACTGCACTTCAATTCGCTTTACCATGCCCGTGTCAAAGCATTCAACAGCACTGGAGATGGGGACTACTCGGAGATTGTGAGTCTGCAAACCGCTGAAGGTGAGATGTGTAATTTGATGTGCTTTGCACTGTACAAGTAACGACTTAATTACGTCTGACGCAATTAATTCGCGTGGTCGCATCGCGTTGCCGAAAGGCTGATCATGAAAGGATATTAGCACAGAGAATAGGAACCGGAAGCTTAATGTGAAGAGGAAGTAACCCTGCACTCATTTATGGCGACTTTATTATACTCAATTCTCGAAGTTTATTCGCAATCATTCATATATCTTCTTGTAACTTGATCTCCTCCTCCTCTTCCTCCTCACCACCCGCACCCTCCTCTTCTTCCTCGGGTGCCTCTGTTGTAGTTGTTGGTGTTGTTGCTGGTGGTACAGTTTGATAGACGACCACAACCTGTGGCGGAGGGTCAGTTGGAGTCGGCCATCGCTTAAGAATCATGTCTGCTCCCTTTTCTGCTATCATGACGGTGGGTGCATTCGTATTGCCGGTGACCACGACCGGCATTACACTCGCATCAATTACACGTAATCTCTTGATCCCTCGCACCTTCAGCTGTGTATCAACGACGGCCTGAGCGCTTTCGTTCCTTCCCATCGAACAGGTGCCAACAATGTGGTGGAGTGTAATCGAGAGAGAGCGGGCGTAGCATTCCCAGTACAAATCGCTTCGGAATGGATGATGCCCGCATCCGGGGAACGGGACAGTCGTAAATCGTCCTCCAATATTCTTGAATGCCGTCGTGTTCTCCACGAGGTCCACCGCCTTCTTGATACCCTCAATCATTACTTCGATGTCTTGGCGATTGTTAAAGTACTGCGGGTCAATTCGAGCAGGTACGTGAGGGTTGTTGCTGTACAATCCGATGCTCCCTCTTGCTTTTGGTCTCCCAACACTCACAATCTGCAGAAACGAATGCTTGCCCTCTGCATGTGCCAGGTACGGCAGCGTGTAAAGAGGGTTCAGCCCAAATCCACGAGTGATCTCAGAACTGAAACGCTTCGTGAGGGAAACTCCAGCGAAAATTAGCTGAATATCAGGCCACTTTGATTCGCCACGAGCACGTGCGTGTTTGGATGCGAAAAAGCCCATCGCGTTGGTGCCGGACGTTGTCAGTACTCCAGTTCCCTGAGCGTAAAACTGGGAGATTGTGATTGGGTTTACATCGCGTTCAATATCCAGAGTAAGCGGCGGATCAATGAAGAACGGACCCAAATATGTCGAAATGTGGTCCTGGAGATTTTGGCCGACAGGAATATCGGAGAACACCTCAATCTGTAATTTTGGGATTAAACTAAATGCTATCCTCTATGGACGGATCTCTAGTCAATGTTCAAGATACATACACCGTGACGTTCAAGCTCGTCCTTCGGCCCAACTCCTGATAGCATCAAAATTTTGGGCGAATTTATGGATCCAGCAGACAAAATCACTTCCTTCTTTGCAACGGCCGTCTTTGGATTTCCATGATGCTCATACTCAACTCCGTACGCCCTCTTCTTCTCGTTGATCAGGATCTTCTTGACAAAAGCAAATCGTCGGGTGAACAATGTCTCCGACTTGATCGTTTCAATGAATCCGGCAAAAACGCTGTGTCGAGCTCCGCGTTTCGTAGGGAAATAGATTGTGTCGAAACCTTCCGTGTAATAACCGTTCAGATCTTGTCGTGGATACCCCAGCTCACGTGCTGCCTGGACGTATAAGTCACCCAGTCCAAGATATTCGGGTGGTTTGATCGTGAGTGGACCGTCAGTCCCGTGTGTCTTTGCTGCAAGATAGAATTGTAAGTTAGATTAGTATGCGTGAAGTATGAAGTTCTTACAGTCTGCCCATCTTCCTTGGAACTCCTCCGACTTCTTAAAGTATGGCAACAGGTTCTCATAACTCCAGCTATGATCGCCAGTGAGATTCGCCCAGTTGTCAAAGTCCCTCGGATTCCCGCGTGATTGGATCAGAAAGTTGAGATTGCTCGTGCCACCGAGTCCCTTCCCTTGAGACCAGTGCGATTCCTAGGCATATGAACACATACTACCACATGAGATTCTGTCTAGGCAAGCAATTGTTGGCTCACATTGTTGGGCAGGGCGTAGCACGCATGCTTCTGTGGCACTGTCTTGTGGTTCCAGTCAATCGAAGGATAGTTGAGCATAAGTAATGACATGGCAGGCATTGACTGAAATGGGTTGATACTTCCACCAGCCTCGAGCAGCAGGACTTTGTAGTGTCCAGACTCGCTCAGACGATTGGCCAGCACACCTCCACCCGTGCCTCCACCAACTGCACCCATACTAATGCGAAACTTTGCTAGTTGCTTAAAATGTTCGGACACAAGAACTTACTTATGATGAAATCAAACGCCTCGCCGTGGTTGTCAAACACGGCTCGTAGGTTATCGGAGAACCGGTCAAACTCTGCCCAACCATCGAGATATGTGCCGAGGGAGAACAGCGTCAGGGCTATCACGGAAGGAGCCCAAGTGGACGGATTATTTCGGTAGTCAATATTGAACGCGTCCATATGGATGATTACTTTACCGGCGATCCATCCACGTTGGCATCTGGGGACTGCTCTTCTAAGTGAATGATAAACAGCATTGCGTCCAACTCCTGTTCATTTGCATAATCGGGCAGTTAAAACCATCAGCTGCAGAAATTCGAACATGTAGAAAGATTCGACCAGTAACAAAACTTTCTTCATCCAAGAAGTCCGCAGTATTTTTATGTGTGTCGCCATCGTTCAGGCGCGGATTGATTGTCATGTGTTGGTTTGCTCTTGTCATATCAGAGTTATCAGAGGTTGCACCAAACTGTAGCTCCGGTTGAGCTCCGATAAAATCACTGGTTGAGCATGCCACTGCAACTAATTCAATAGAACACTTTTAAAGGCTAGGCATCAGAGGTGATTCATTAGGTTAATTAATTTACTATTAACATGGTCTGTGGCTTGATCACATTGCTGAACAATTATAAACGGACCAAGTATCCATTATTCTAATTGAATTTGCTTCTCTTCAAAGACATGCAATAAGAGGATGCCAGGAATACGAGTACAATCGCAAACGATGGCCGAAACCAAAACTTGCCCTGGCCCTGTCACGTTTAAGATGTTTACCATTACGATGGCTCCACTTCAGCCCTGAATTTAAACAAGAGCTTTAAAATCGGATTCACCATGCTTCACTCTCGTTCTGTGGATATTCTAGAAATATTCATGCTGGAGTAACATGCAAACTAATTTAAACTTGAGCCATAAAAATTGTAATTATCACAAGAGCCGCGTCCCGTGTTACGTGTTTCGTTGTGCAATAAATTATTTAGTGCGTGCGCCTCTGAATGCCAGGCGGCCATGCAGGCGGGGCAGGAGAAAGTGCACTCGAAGAAAGTTTTGAAAGCATAACGGTCCCAGTGCGATTCCCTAAGCATGAATAATTAGCACCGGTATGGGAACGAGGAGTGCAACAGATAGTATGAACTGAAATTGCAGCGTGCTCATTACGAATGAAATTACAACTTACAACTGTGCAATATGTGGAATGGTAGGAAATGAACTCACCAGCTACTGTCACTGCCTTTGTCTTAAGAACATTTCTTCTCGGATATTCCAAGATATGAATATGAAATATTCAGCCCATGTTCCATGTTGTAACTGGTAGAATTCATGGAAAGCATGAGATTGAGTAGCATTTGCATTCGTAGTCATTTAGAACAACCATTTTCCATTTGTAACGAAATTATGCTGCCTACTGTCTTCGTTTTGCTGTTATTATTACGGGTTATATTGTGTTGGAGCATGGCGGAAAAGCACGGAGCAGAATTAGAAATAAGAATTAAATGAACTGGAGAAATGTCTGAATCTACACTATACATAGCCTGCCTTTGAAATATGAGTGCAAGTTGCAAGTGTGTTAATTATGAATCGCGCATTTCACGCCTAACCAGAATGCTCAATTAAGTGCACTAATGAGGAATTATTCGAGAGGAATCTGCAGTTGCAGTTGATGTGGGATGAATCACGCCTGCACTTCGTGAAGCGTGAATAGAGACTGGTCATAAATATTGAAGTTTAATTAAGATTCACATTACTCATGCATGTGTTGTATGTTTTCTTTGCAGTTGCATGGTTCACATTCGACCAGGCTCTGACCCCGCAAGGAGTTCGCCTTTCAAACGAAAACTGTACTGTGACATCCGACTCTTACGAGCCACGAGTGGTACTTGGCAGCGTTGGCTTTGCACGCGGTGTCCATTACTGGGAGTACAACGTCGACAAATATGATGCCAGCGCGGATCCTTCGTTTGGAGTCGCGAGAATGGAGGTGGGGAAAGAGGAGATGCTCGGTAAACTGATTTCTTTGAAATCTGACCACTTCTGCAAGCCGAAACCACTCACGCTTTGTTATTTCGTATTCAGGCAAGGATGATAAGGGCTGGGGGATGTACATTGACCACCAGAGGTCCTGGTTCATTCATGGAGGCGCGCATTCTTGCCGCACGGAAGGTGGAATTGAGGCCGGTTCAACCATTGGTGTACTCCTGGACCTTGAGAGACGTCAATTAACATTTTACGTGAATGAAGAAACTCAGGTATATTTCTTCATATGAAAATCTTGACACAAGTAGTTTTGGCGTGCTGATTGCATGTAATTTTGTTCAACAGGGTCCAGTCGCATTCACTAATCTGTACGGTGTCTTCTACCCCGCTGTCAGCCTGAACTGTAATGTCACTCTTACTCTACACACTGGTCTGGATTGCCCATCTGACTCGTCGGAAGACATTGGGACACGATGTTGATTGAATTTATTAAATTTTATGTCATTTTATACAGGCAGAATTCAACTTTGTGGAGAGAACTCGAGTTGCGATTTACGGTAGCGTTATTGAATTGTACAGAATATAAAGATTCGACGTTCGATATGTAATATTAGTGTGTAACACTGTTTGCTTTAGTTAGGAGCGAGTAAGACCGTTAATATTAATTATCTAGCCTCTCAATTAAGTCAACTGTTGTAAATTTCATTTTCTGAAGACTGACTTGAATTTATGCATGTGCATGAACGTTAAGTGTAAATGATTCGCTACGAAACTACTTTCATTGTAGAGTTTTGTATGTTTCTTTCTGATTTGCAAGTCTTGTAGCATTTAATTAGAACGAGTTAAACTCCTTAATATCCACAGCTAGTCAGTATTACTATTATACCGCGAAGGATGAGTTAAACTTTCGTAGTAGCCGATTCCGAGATCCAGTCAACAATAAACCGGTCACATCACACGCACACTAAAATATGATGTAACTGCTAACTGCTACAGTAAAGTGCGAGCCACGAATCCCAGAATAAAATTATTTTACATATCAGCGTTCTATGTATGTGGATTGAAGAAATAAAAATATTAGCCCCGTTCGAAATTGAAAAAGATTGCATCTTTTCAACTTTTTGTCTTAAGTGTCTTATGTGAAAAAGATGAGTTTATATTTCGAACGCCAAGAGCGCCAATTTCTCTTACCGTATTATTATTGTTATTATTATTCCTACTTTACGAGTTCTGTCAACAATGAACGTGAAGTCAAAGCTAAGTAAATCTGTGGTTGAATTAGTAGAATATGAGTTATTTTGCGCTAATACCGATCAGGAAGAGCAGGAAATTCTCGAAGATGGTCTGGAAAACCTCCTCTTGGTTCAAAGTTGTAGATACGGGATAATTGGTACTCATGTTCCGAAGAGTTCAACCATTCTATCGTACATTCTTCCCAATGTCAACGGCGAAAGGCAATACAGAATTTTAATGTTATGCAGTTTAACGAAGTAATTGATTTCTAAGATGCGGATTTAATATTTTTTAGATTTCGACGACTACTGCGAATGTCAAGAGAAAATTTCGTTAAGCTATTAGAGCTAATTGAAAATGATTCCGTGTTTAAGAATCGTGGTCGCAAGCAATTTGCTATCGTGCTTCAGTTAGCTGTTACTGTTTATCGCCTTGGAATTTTCGGTAATGCAGCATCGATTGTCAATATCGCCAGAGAATTTGGTATCTCAGACGGAGGAACTGTTCAGGACATCACAAAGCGAGTGATTAAAGCCATTTTGAAAATGAAGAATTCGTTTATCTCGTGGCCAAATTCAGACGAAAGGAAGCAAATTGCAAATTCACTTGCTAAGAAGAAACTGCCAGGCTGTGTTGGGTTTATTGACGGTACGCACGTTCAACTTTACGAGAAGCCCGAAGACGATCCTGATGATTATATAAATAGGAAGAACCAGCCTACAATTCAGTTGCAGTTAACAGTGGACAACAACAAACTCATACGCCATTTTTACGTAGGATTTCCTGGATCCGCACATGACGCGAGGATTTATGACCATTGCGATTTAAGCAAACGTCCACACTTATATTTCAGTGGCCCAGAATACATAATCGGAGATGCGGCATATCCACTTTCGACAAGACTTATCACACCATACCGAAAGCATGGAGGCGAAATTTCCACAGAGAGGAAAAAGTTTAACACCCACATATCAAGTGTACGTGCGAAAGTCGAGCACGCAAATGGAATTCTGAAACGGAGATTCGCCAGTTTAAATGGACTTCGGCTAAAAATTAACAAGCGAAGTGGGCATCAGTTCGCATGTGATTGGATCACCACATGTTGCATACTATACAACTTTTTACTCACAGATCCATGGACGGAAGAAGATGTAGCATTCGATATACTTAATAATCGTCAAATACCCGATTTAGAAGCTACTGACGATGACTCGAACATGACCGACGCTGAACTGGATTTTGTTGCCGTGGACAAGCGCAACGCATTGAAGGAGTTTATACTAAACGCATAAGTAGCCATTTTATTTAACCAAGCCGTTTTCAGAAGAACAAATACAGCTAATTGGGAAAATGCTTTAATTTTATTGGTCCGGGAAGAGCGGTGGTGAAGGCACGCTATTTTCCGCTTCCAAGCAGTTTTGAACAAGGCTTTTCAACAACCTGCAAATTCAAATCTCAAATTTCGGTAATAGTTCGGAAAAATAATTGTTTTTCACTAAAACTAGTTTTTGCTTACTCTGGATCCTGGGTTAGTTTGGCAACTTCGACTTTGTACTTTAGTATAGCTTGTAATTGCTCGTTCTTACATTTCTGCTCTTTTTCATATGATTCTAGCTTCAATTTGTCCATTTGTAACTTTTTCTGAAAATCGAATTCCTCCCTCAAGAGTTGAAGCTTCTTGTCTTCAATTAACGCTTTCTTCTCATATGCCATTGCAATTCTGTCTTGGCCAGATTTTGGGAAATCTTTGAACTTGTCGCTGGTGCGTGTTAAAGAGGCTCTAAAGGCAGTGGCGGCTTCGAAGACTTTTTCATGCGGTGTAGTTGTAACAGGTTCCTGGTCTAATTCTTCCAAATCGTCTTGAAATAATAATTCATCTAATACGATATGCTCGCCCACGTCATTATGGTTTGAACTGTCAGGGTCCTCCGGCCCTGCTGATTCGACTGTTGCCGGGGCATTTACTGAAACTCGAGTTCCGAGTACCGAATCCAAGACGTCAAACTGCGGGCATCGTTTAAGTAGAGCAGCTAATGGAAAGGAAGAGCTCATAGTAATTGGCTGATTAATGAGCTTGTTAACGTTTTATGTACCATGAAACGCTGACTCGCCATCTTGCTCTTTGACCCCTTGTCCTGTTTCATTGCGCCATTTATTCGTTTCTTTGTATGCATTATGGAGCACGTCCCACCTATTCCCAATTTGCCCTTCAGTGAGTTCGTTCCAGCCTAATGTAGCCCTCATAGCCCGAATAAATGCAGCTCGTGGCTGAAAAATACAACAATAATTATACTTTCTACACTTTATATCTGATCCGGCTGATCAGATTCCGCCCATTGCATAAATGGAAAAGCGGCTCACCACAATTTTCCCACCGTAATGAATCACAAACTCCGCCATTTGATTAACTTCTTCGGTTGTCCAAATTTTTCGGCTCTTGTCAACTCCAGGATCCGTTTTCGATTTACCTGGCCCTCTGCCTTTCTTGGTGGCTTTTACTGATTCACAATTTCGCTTCGCTACTTTAGGCATTTTGAATGCAGAATTATGGTTCACCAATTTTGTCGAGAAAATTCAATTACTTGTACTCACTTGTAGATTAGGTGAAGCGACAGGGACGTAAATTTACGTTCCACACAAAAAGAGAAAAATATGCGCTTTAAGACGAGTTTTTCGCGCATTAAGATTAAGACGCCGTCTTATTGATGAGAGCCAATCAGAGAGCAGGATTTGTCTTTTTCATCTTTTTCATCTTTTCGAAAAGATGTTGAATAAGATGTATCTTTTTCAATTTCGAACGGGGCTATTGTCTTCGGTGTCCACACAAAAGACCACTCGCAGCATTTTTGGCATGTGTCATACAAACTCGGAATTAGATTTTCGAAATCCTTTCCGTGCAGTAAAAAATGGCTGACATGTCCAGAATATGTCAACCATTTTATTTTCATGATTCAATTTTATTGAGAAGTCTGCACTTCCAGTGCCAGCATCTGTTAGAATTCGTGACAGATTGAGACAACAGACCGTCTTGATTCTGCTAGTCAGCTTAGCACATTCAGCACTAATTTCTTCAAAGATTAACAAAAGAAACCTCATCAGTAATGAGTCATCATTGGACTTACAAAACTCTCAGGGTTTTAATCTCAATAGTAAAGTGGTGGAGATTCATAGGACAGGGTAACGCTCAAGGACCGAATGTTTCAGAATCCATTAAAAATATCGGGTCGAGTCTTTCGATACCCCACTCCGTTTGCATCAACTCTTTGTTGCTGTCAAGTTGTTGCACAATCGAAACAGAAGGGCTGCAGTCCGCGAAAACGGTCTCTGACTCATAAAACTATGAACTCATAATTTCCTGTCGGCAATTTCTATTTTGTTTAATGGGAACACACATTTAAAATCTAATGTAGCGTTGCATCAGAATTATTAGGTTGTACCTTATCTTCGGCTCATACACCGTTATATGACGCTTGACTGCCTTGAGGTTTCACTTGGATAGCATCAACTGTGATTGATAGTTTACCTTCTGTACTCGCGGACGCGACGCTGGCACTAGAAACTTGAATCAAATGACTTTAAATATATATATTTGTTTGACACCGCTGGTCATTGTTACGATTAACGCACCTCTAGTTTGTGGATTAATTACTGTTTATAAGACCGATCGTGCTCCAAATTCACCTTTTCTGGTCAAATCAATTCTGGAGAATGAGTCCGTTTGGATACACAAGACGTTTGCGCCAGGAAAAGCAGCTCAACATGTCACGTATGGGACCATGGACAAAGTAAGTATATAAATAGCTAGTTCCCTGCCCTGTGTCAAGCGATTCTATAGTGTGAATTGTTATTTGCATGAACAGGCATTTATTCAGTACCGTGGGTCCGACATTTCCTACTCAAAACTCAAGTCGCCAGCAAAGTCCACAGTTCCATGGATTCTTTTATCTTCATTCGACACGGCTATTTGTGACAAAGCTTACCGAATTAGGACGGCACAAACTGCTGGATACGTCGGGGCTAATTTTTTACAGTTCTGATGTGAATGGCGGTGGTTCCGTGAATCATAACGAATTGGAGCTAACAACGTTCACAATTCCAATTTTTATGGTCAGTAATGAGGACGGAAAGTATTCAAGAGAAATATTTGAGGGAGACCCCTACGAAATGCGGTAATTAGCTAGAAAAGAAAGAAACCGTTTTCTTAAAATGTAGCAAAATATTCATTGGTCTGAGGTCTGAGTTGACATTGTTGATATTCTAATAGGCATTTCATTCGTTTGGAGAAAGCTATTTCTTGGGCATGCTGGACTGTTATGTTGATATCATAACCCTACCGACCTTTTGCCTCCATATTCGATGTCCTCGTTGACTTTCTGATTGTGCTTGAAGATCTGCTGCTTAGATGGGTATACACTGCCTATCTTGTGATTGAGAAAGTTGGAATCTTGTCTCTCATACTTCTGTATCTTCCAATCATCACACTTGTCTTCGCGGCTTACATGGCTGAAGCCAGAATTCTGCATCAATTTTTTGGATACCACTACGACGGGAACTTTGTGAGAGAAAGTGATCACAGTGATCAGGAGCCGAAGAATGCCGTAAGAAGTGAGTCGAAATATCCTAATCAATGCTCAATGACAACCATTCATTACCGTTTACCTTGACTGGCAGGATGGCTTCAGTAAGATATTCAACGGGATTATAGACTTCTGACGCATTTCCAGACTCTTGGAATATCTCCTGACTCTACTTTTGACAAGGCTCGTGCCGCTTACCATAATTTGAGTAAACGGTATCATCCAGGCAAACATTCTCGTAGTTCTTTTGCAGTTTTAATATGTTTCATCCACACCAGTCACAACCCAAATTCATGTTTACAGATAAGTCAGACGGTCTCAGCGAATCCGAGGTTGCCAGAAATACTGAGAAAATGAAGCAAATGACTGCAGTCTGGAGAGAGCTCAAGATTCATTTCCAGCCAACAAACGCTTCTTAGACGATTTTTAACCTGACTATCATGCAACGAAAACGATGTGATATTGTCAGTCTTTGTTTTTGCAATGCAATAATGTTTATATTAATGTTCAACCTAGGTTTTGTTATTAATATTTTACGACCTCATTGTCCTCGAGAAACCGTGTCGTTCCTGTTAACTTGTCTAATATGTATTTATCGGTAAGACAAAGACATGCTGTTTTTAATAACTCCTTTTATGTGCCTTACGACGCCCTTCTTGCACTTGGCACCTATACCGCTTCCAATATTTTACATACCAGAAACAATAAACTCGATAACGCATACAAATCACAAGCTCGTTCGTTGAATGAAATTTTGCAAACGCGACAACTTCTATTCGTAGTATTCAGAGTAGCATAAGCATAACATCAGCATGCACATTTTCATAATCGGTCGTTTCTCAGACAGAAGGCAAAAGTCGTCGTTTCGCGTCTTTGAAATGTGACAAGCCAGCGGTAAATAGGGCCAGCTGCAGCAGGAGGGCAGACTTAATTCTACGAATTCGATTCGAGTTGAGCATAGAATTTGAGACCTCACATAGCACGAAAACAGTCACGTCGTTAATTATGACCTTTGGACTTTTTAGTTTTCAATTCTACTCTTGCCAGTCAGTGCGTAAGGTATACGTGTTATACTTTGTGATACTTCAAAGAACGACCGGCCAGCTATTGCACATCAGCACAGGATACGTCGCCATTTTGACAGCCACCGTCGAAATTTTCGTGTCGTGCGTCCGTAAAATACGTGCTTATTTTATTCAGTTGCGCCGGCTTTGTGAATGCGAAGCTCTGTTTTCCTACTGAAAGCTGTTTACGTGTGTACTCTTGTGGTGTGGTTTAGTTCTAACTGTGGGTCTCTAACTCCTTCTTATGGATGCAAATATAGTCGACTTACGCAGGAGCATCTGGAGTCCACAAACATAATATCATAATTGCACAGCATTTTTGGCAGGGTCAGAACGTTCGAGACGAACGTGTTGCCAATTTGGACCTAACTAACCTTTGATTAGTTTCATCCATGTCTGCTGGTGCCTGTTCATTTGCTAGAAAATTACGTATGCGCTCTTGTTGTTTTGTTTGTCTACACAGACTACGAGACAAGACAAGCGCACGAAGAAAATCATAACGTCACCGTGAGACTCGACTAGACTGAACTCACTGGACTGCGACGCTTTGAACTGAGGAAGAAGATAAAGTCTGACGCGCATACAAGTTTGGAATTGTCGCCGAATTCAGGGCTGATTCTAGTTAAACGCAGTCCTTATTAACAAATTCTTCACAGAAATAAGACCATTTCTATTCTGTTATTTTACTTGCGGCAGGACCAACACAAGACTTTACACTGACTGCTAACCAAAGCACGATTGAAGATCGCCGATAACAATGGACGCATTAAGAGCAGTTGAGGAGGAATTGGATAACGTATTCAGTAAACTTGAGAACGTCAGTGGGAGATTTGAGGAGTCTGTGACTCACTTGATCAATTTCATTAACAAGGTTAAGAAAAGGATTGATGAAAAGGTGCAAGGTAGGTGATACTCGAAATTGTTCCATGCGTAGTTCTCCGGTTCTGATGGCTAATTCCTATCTTTCGATTGTCACAGTTAACGAAACTTATGAGTTAACGGAGGATGAAGTGGCGAGCTTGAAGAGCTTAACGAAGTTGGTTAAAGTAACGTTGCAGCAAACTTCAACTAGTCACCGAGCTGCACATGTTGACGTATGCAAACTTGGGCGATCAATTGACCGGGTAAGTAGTGAATAAATGAATAGCTTCCATAATGCATGAAACAAGGTAGTTACAAACTGACAATCTTCCAGAATTTTGACGGTGAGCTTGATGAGATAACCCGCGACTTGATTCCGAATGCTGAAGACCCTGTCAATCGTGAGAAACTGAACCAAGCGGTTTGTGAACACTTTTATCGTGAAGGAATGTACGATGTGGGCGAATCTATGCGTAAGGTGAGCTAAAAATATTTGAAAACGAAATGGCATCAGACTTATTTCCGCTGGCGTAGTTTAAATTTGGATGCCGCAGAATCCAACACTTTTATGCCGCAGGATTAGCAGTATATTTTCGTGACCGACCAAATTACTTTCAGGAAGCTGGAGTGGAATTGAGGAAAGAGTTCGTGGAACCACTTGCACAACAGTATCAAATTTTGCTTGCACTGAAACAAAAGGATTTGGGTCCTGCAATCGATTGGGTTTCAGGGCATCGCGAGAAACTGGTCAAAAATTCTTCCAAGCTGGAGTTCCAGTTGCACAAGTTGGCTTTCCTACTGTTAGTCGAAGCAGGGACTGAGTATCGGGAAGAAGCTGTTCGGTATGCTCGCGAGAATTTGGTATCATTCGTAGGACAATATGAGACAGGTGAGAAATGTTGGTTTGGTGCACTCGATGATCATGTTGGCGATGACGATGGAGATTAAATGCATTGTACGAATACGCACAGAAACTGGATTCCTGACTTATCGTTCTTTTATTTGTTACGTAGAAGTAAAATCCTTGATGGGATCTTTGATTTACCCCGGCGAAGCTGTTCACCGGTCTCCATATGCACATTTGTTCGAACAAAATGTTTGGGATGAGGCGTATGAAATGTTCCAGAAGGAATCATGCAAAATTCTGGAAATACCGACGCAGTCGCCTTTGCCAGTCTGGTATGATTTGCGGATTGCAAATAATTAACTTCGACTTTAAAAAACTTTTATGAAATTTTGATTGAATATACAACGCAGCATTGCAACGGGATCTACGGCAATCAGAACCAGGGCAAATGTTCGCCAGATTCTTAAGGACAGGCAATCTGAACATTACTGGAATGGAACGAATGGTCTGCCAGTACGTGATTTCCTTCCGCTGTTCTAATCACACGAAATCGAAATATATCTTGCTATAAACTAAAGAGTAATTGTAATATATCTTCTTTCAGGTGGATACTAGATTGGGTGAAGAATTCCAATACCATTCTCTTTTTGCGTGTCCAATATTACGCCAGCAAACGACGACTGACAATCCGCCGATGCGTCTTACGTGTGGTCATGTCATTTCCCGAGAAGCTCTGGAAAAACTGGTTTTGACAAACAGACACAACTTGAAGCACGATATTTTTGACACAAAGGATTTGGTGTAAGTGTTAATTCGGTTAATTTTCAAGCAAACTTCTAATTAATAATTATTTGTGATTTATGTCTCTGCAGTGTCAAGTGCCCGTATTGTCCAGTTCAAGACAAGGCTACGCTAACGCGTATGATCAAATTCTAACTCTAGTTGGCAACGGTAGTCGTCTTTACTATGATCCTGGAGCAGGACATCAGACTCTCGTATTGTCCTGTGCTATAAATTATTTAGCATCGTTAGGCAAGTAATTCAAGAAGGTTTCAGTTTATATTCCCTCAATGTGAAGTGTGAAGTTAGTAAATTAGTAACTCATAGAACAATAGAAGTTGACAAAATTGGTTTATAATTAATCAATTAGAGTGATGCGTACTAAATGGACCCTCTTTGAACCTAGCTAGACTGAATTAGCTAAGGCTAACTACCACATGTTCAGAATTTATGTAGAATGTAGACAAGGCGAGTAGACTGTAGATGTAGATTAGACTCAGAATACAAGAAGTATATTTAAATAAAAATGAATAAAAACATCTCCACATCAGGTTTTTCTAGGATTGGGACGGCTTGTAGTTATCGGTTCAATTGTACACTAATTCGATTTTTCATATTTGTTGTTTACCATTTACAGCGAACAAGGAGCTCTGGAATTCTTCAACAGTTATTTAGTAAAAATAATCTTGAACTGACTTCGAGAAACAGAATGTCACCTTGTGCAACAATTCCAACAGAGCTTTGTTGAAAATTATATCCATCAGCACACTAAACTTTCAACTAAGCAATATTCCATGAGGTTATCTTGGGTTAAGATTCTCTTTTGTAAATCTTTTGAACCATATCCATGAACAATGCCTTTGGAAGTTCAGACGACATTTGATTGATATGAACAAGAATGTTATGATACGTCTGTTCCTCGTAGTTCTTGTAGGTTGTTGGCAATCCCATTTCAACGTAAACACTTTTGACCCTTTTTACTGCGTCCGGGTCATGCTTCCCGTAATGGTCTTGTATAATCTTCCGTTGCGTTTCGTCAGCACGTTGCATAGCAATCACAAAGATCCACGAGCATTTGCAGTCTTGAATATCAGTCCCCACTTTACCGGTAACATTTTCATTCCCGAAGCAGTCCAGATAATCATCTTGTACTTGAAAATAGTGCCCCATTTCCAGCGTGATGGTCGTGGCTTGACGTCGAAGATCAGGAGTGGTGATTTCAGACTGCAATAGAAGCATATTTTGAAACAAGGCAAATCCGGCCACTAGCACTCCATTAAAATCAGGAAGCGCATGACGTCGGCTCGATTATTCGACGTAAATCGTACTCGTGTTTAATGATCAGCGGTGGCAACAATCGTGTCAAGGTCGAATTTCTTCACAAACTCATTATTAACAAATCGACAACGATAACGTAACAACTTCTCATAGTAGAATTCTTACCATTGCCATTGCGAGCACGACTGGAAGTGTAAATGAGTAGTAGCTCGTCTTGTATTTCACGATTGCTGAGTATAAATCCATTGTGTACCTGCAGTCGTGACGCGTGAGACAAACAGGCGTAAAAAATGTCGAATACACGTGGGAATTCAGCAACATTTACTTACCCGTTCATGTTACGTTTAAGTCCGGTTCGTGTATCCAAGCTTTGCCCAAAAATGGTTTTGAATGTAATGTCATGCATTATTTCCAGCAAATCCGTGTAGTAAGATTTGTTCCCAAAATATTTGGCCAGCAGCGAGTAAATGGAAGTTTCCAGCAATATCGCATCATTGAATGCCGCTGGTCCCAAATTCTCCACTTTGTACCAGCACGGCGCTCCACGACGGGTTTCAGAATGGTCCATTATATCATCCGAGACCAGAAAGAAGGCTTGCAGCTACAAGATGCCAAAAATTAGACATAATGGTAAGGACGCAAATACTCAATGGACCAAGCCGTTTGAGTTTACCATTTCGGCGCACCATCCTAACACATAAGAAAGCTGCATATTTTCCTCTGTCAAATCGTTGTCCTTTGCCATGAACTTGTACGACTGCACAGTGGACAATCCACTGAAAAGAGAACAATGCCATTTTTGTCTGCGTTCCACAGATCAAGCTTGAAAGCCCTGTCACTTGTCTTACCGATTTTTCTTTCCATGTGGCACATTGTACTCGAGGACGCGTTCCAGCCACTTGTTTGTGTCGCCCATATCTGCCAAGTCCGGATCATGAGTTAAGACTTGCACAAGTTCAGTGAATTTGGTGTTGAAATCATTGATTTCTCTATTAGTAAGTAGCTTTGGATGCTGCAGTAATATTGGCGTGTGACCATTGCCATCACCAATGGATTGGGGCAGTTGGGAGTTGGACGACGGAGTGCTTACACTTTTGGTTGACATTTCGACCTACGATTTGCGACACGAAACGCTAAAAAAACTGGATAAAGGAACGATGTGCGCAAGAACAGATAGTTCAAGCTGTCTTTCTGGCTACAATGACAAGACTTGACTGAAATGAAAAATTTTAACTGTCGATTCAGCTAGAACTTTGTACTAAGGCAACCTTTCGAAGTTAAGCAAGGTCTTAGAAATCACATTACACATCCTACTATCCTGCTACATTAAACTCCCATAGTTTTCAAGTGGCAATAATAAGTGGCATTAATTACGCGGTCAATAATGTGATACACGAGCACAGGTTAATCGATTTAGACTAGCTGAGAGAAATACTGAAGATTACATAATGAAACAGCCAGTACGCAATCCTGGCATAAGCAAGCGTCAGGGTTCCAGGTTAATTATGTGGCAATGTGGGAAATCTCATCTTTTTCTGCACATTCCCAGTAATGGTTCCATAATGAATATGGTCGTGTAATGAGGCTTGACTAGACCAATAAATCCTTAAAAGAAGGGCAACCAGTCCACCAGGCCGGGAAGGATAAATTTTTTAAGTTTCTTAATGAGTACTAATCAGAACCAGTTTGTTTGCGTCTAAACGTGCCCGGGAGCCCGGGAGCCCGGATGCTGACGAATCTAATGCTAAATCATATGCAGGTTGCTGGCAGCTAGGCTACCATGACTGAATTCACAGCCACAGCACGCAGCGTCCAAGATGCAATGCTGACCTATTCAGGTAAGGGCCCTAAACGCTTTGAGAAGAGCTCCGGTCGTTAGGCTTTCAAATTCGGCTTACATCATGGTCAAGACGGGCAAGTGCTAATGCAATTTCAATAACTCCTGTGCGCGATCAGAGGTGAGAGCGAGATTAGAAGATGAGTAAAAGCCCTATCATGCTGTGGTCAAGCAGGCAACGGACAATTCCGTTCAACTGCTTCGATATTGGTCATCGATGGTCGAAAGTCTTCTATCATTTCTCACTCGAGCCCTCATTGAATGATTTCGATGAAAGCTGAAACGATGGAGACAGGACGGCAAAACATTTAGGTTGTTGCGCTCACAGGACCTGGCTTCTCAGACTCCCCTCTCATGTGACTTGAGTTTGATTCTTGTTTGGTGGCATAATCATAAATTACGATTATGCTTTTGCCCGTAAAAATATAAAAAGTGCATCTCTGCGTCTTTTAATTTTGTAAACTTTCACTTTACATAAAATTTTACCTCTGGTTGTGGTCACAGAAGCTGCAATTACGCAATCTTTATATATAACCTTAAATTCCAATTTCCGTTGATTCGGCTAGCCAAACCGGAACAATGAGCACCAGCAGCAGTAATAACAGTAACACCAGTGATAAGAACGACGACGTGGTTATAGTTGGCAACCCAACGGTTCGCGTATCATCGCCGTCGTCACCTTCATCGTCCTCTTCACCTCCAGATCCAGACAGTAAGAATGCAAATGAAACCAACAATGAAACATCTCCTGGCGGAACCACATCGGCGTTTGCGCTTTACCGAGATCGAGCTGGAAGTGACAGTCAGCACCAAAACCAAGCACAATCTACGAGTCCAAGCGGAACTTCAGGATCCGCATTTTCCTCAATTGCTGCAGGCACAGCATTCTCCTTATCTCCTTCCTTAATTGCTGATGGATCGGCTGCTGGCTTCCTGACTTCTACTGCTGCTGCCATTTCAGCTAATAACGGCATTTGTGCACCGAGCCAGTTAACTAGTACAGTAAGTTCACTTTTCGGTGCACCAACGTCTATTTCGCCGTCTCCAGTTGCAACGGCAGTAGCTAATGCAATCAACGCAACATCTAATACATTGATTACCAGTACCCCTTTTGTGTTTGGTAAGATACTAATCGTCAAGTTTATTGTTTACGTATTCAGGATTCTTCTCCTATTAAAGACTGCTTGTTTTTATGTGTAGGAAAAGGCTTATTCGATAGAGTGACAAACGGTGATAAGGACCAAGAAAGTACAAGTACTTCTACGAACGGCACATCTTCCGAGACTACGGGCAGTAGTGATGGTGGTGGTTTTGTATTTGGACAAAATCTGTCCGACAGGGTTATTAATCAGCAAACATCGGAGGAACAAGCGAAAGAAGGGAATGACAATAATGGCCAAGCAGAAGCCCCGGCTCCAGCCCCAACCCTTTTCCAAGTAAGCTGCTCCTATGCTACCTCATTCCAGCAGCAAAGATTGACCAGTTTTTCTTTTGACTATAATGTCTCTTTCGCCATTGTTTGACAGAATGCAATTGATCAACAACAACCTGAAGTAACTTTGGAACCCGAAGTTTTTGGAGCTGCAGGAAATCCAGCTCTGGCGCAGTTGAACAATTCTGACATCGTGGTGTCAACAGGCGAAGAAGATGAAAGGAATGTACTGCAAATGAATTGCAAGTTGTACATCTTTGATAAGGACAGCAGTAGTTGGATTGAGCGTGGTCAGGGCCAACTACGATTGAACGATCCTGTGCAAGGCACCCCAGGAAAGTCACGTATAATCATTAGAACCGCAGGAACTCGGAGAGTATTGTTAAACACACAAATATGGGAAGGCATTGATCTCAAAATTCCAAGCGAGAAAAAATGTCTACGACTGGTGGGGAGAGATGAATTGAATGATCACAAGTTGCATGTATTCATGGTCAAGGTAAGTAGCTAATTTGATAATTCGCACTCAATCACTGTAAAATTGCATAATTGTTATGAATTCTGTTTTAGTGCCCATCTCAGGATGCTGTAACAAACCTGCACAGATCAATTAGAACCCGACTGGAAGCGCTTAAGCAGGCTACGAAAGAGAAACAGGAAAAATTGGAAGAGGCTAAATCTACGACCAAACGAATCAATCCGGAAAGCGATGACTCTGCACCGGATTCACCAGCAGCCACATCTCTTCCACCCTCAACCAAGAAGGCACATTTAGACTAGTTTTTATTAGAAACATTAGAATATGAACGAACGAAACCGACAGTCTATTAGCACTTGCATAAAATAGTTATAAATTGAACTGCAAAGATACCTTTATTCTTGATGAAATTAAATCCAACATTGTAAGTTCATAAACGACTTCGCGTTTATATGAAATGGTAGTGTTGGAACAATTATCGCCTCTGCACAATACTAAAGAGTAGATTTTTGAATTCTTCCATTGAGCAGTAGCTGATTACTGAATAAATTGTCATCTATCACCTTAGAGTATAGGACAGTTAGTTGCCTACATTTGGAGGAATTGCTTCTTGGCATTCTGCATTCTCTTGGCTGGTACAGAAGACCTGTACATTCTAAAACGAAGAAGTCTGTCCGACCTTAGTATTTGTAGGGTTATGTTATTGCTGGGTTAAAGCTATTAAGCTTTTAGTGCTGTATTTTGTATGTTACAATTCTAAGCAAAGATATTTTGCTGTTAAATTGTTACAAATTGTACTGTTGCAGTTGTAAATAAACTAGATAATGAACTGAGAGCAGCTTAAGTGGAATTAAGTTAACGTTGAAGTAAAGGACTTGGATTATGTATAAAAATATTCATGATACTTGCCCCACCTCCAGTCTAATGCACATGCCTTGATCGTGATCGTAACTTTGGAATCAACTTAGCAAGCATGTGCCACAATTGATCAACTAATCCACATGGAACGGCGTAAGACGGACTTCAATCACGGCGTGCAGGAATGAAATAATGCAAGATGAAATTATGGAATCATATCAAGATTAAACTGGCCAGACACAAACATCAAAGACTCTTTCGACACAATTCTTTCTCATTCACGTCTGCGGACTCCCTCGGCTCACTTCTGGAAATAATTTTTCATTTCGTCACGAACAGTCAGACAATTGTTTAATCCCGTTCAGGTGTTCGATGATGATTGCTGCTGGCTCTATAATGAAAGGCAGAATGATCTGCCAACCAGGATTTGAAGTACGCCGTATGAACAGAAAGATTTTGTGATGTACTTTGTTCATCACATGCCACATCTGGAACTGCCTAATCTCTCTCTAATCTGATCTCGGCTGCCTTTAAGACACTTGGGATATGTCATGCTTAATTACAGTCAGTCCTTCAGTATCAATGTTCCAGCTTACATCCACTCGCTCCAGCGGTGCAATTTGTCAAAAAGTTACCATCAAATTTTTACCATGAAGTTCATCCTCGTTGTTGTCCTTCTTTGTATTTTGCAGAATGGAGGTAAGAACTTTAAACTTTAACCGTAGGAGTAATGAAGCTCTAACGTGTCGGGTATCTTTCATTGCAGGGGTCCAGGGTAGAATCACGAATCTTGCTCAACTGCAAGCCATTCAGGCCTTGTCTACATCGCCTTATCCATGGGGCGAATGGGTTAAATTTCGTGCAGCGATGAATGGAGTAGATCTTAGTCCAGGGCCGCCTCCAACTGAGGAAGACGACGCTCCTGAAGTTGCTACAGGCGATGAAGACGATGACGCAGATGACCTCGATGATGCTGAGGAGGACCCCGAAGTCATTGAATTCTTGAAAAGAGCTGCTGCATTTGGCGAAGAGGCAGGAGAAGCTGGAGGAAAGAAGTCCAAGAAAACGAAAGCCGCCAAGGCCAAGAAGGCACCCAAGCTGAAGCCGTGGGAAGCTGCCATTGCCGCCAAGAAGGCCGCGGCATCCACAACGACGACCCCTGCTACAACAACCGATTTCTCAATTTCGTACTCTGAGCTTGTCAAGGCCATTCTTGCCGCTCACGACGAGGAGACTGGGCGCGTTCCGGCAACTCCGGCCACTACGACTGAACTCCCATTCGATCCGGAAAACGTAAACTATGAGGAATTGGCAAAGGCGATTCTTGGAGTTGAGAAACAACGACAAGAGGCTGCAGCTTCGACAACTCCTGCGCCTTAAACCCAGCAATTATCATTGCATTAAATTTAAGTTAGCATGCAATCTGAGAGCATTTGTCTTCATTTCTCCATGTATTCTTCTAAATTCGAAATGTGTCTTAAAACGTAAAATTGTACTGCATGAACCTGGGCTTGACCTTTGATATGAGGAGGCACATTTAAATGATTCATTCTTCATTCATTCTTTTCATAAATTGGATTAAATGAATTTGGTCTGTCTTTGTTGCTGTTTCGATCAACTACTGAATAAACGCCAAGTTTCAACGTGCAACCTTGAAGTTGTTTGGCCTGCGTATTGTGAACCTCACTTTCGATTTCGTGGCTATTGTTATTTCCGGTAAGCCCAGCCCTGAACTTTCGGATAAACTCGTACACGAGTGTGAGAAAGTGATCTTTACTTGGGTTCCGAGGAGCCGATTCATTTCTTTGAAGCTGCTTAGAACTTCCACGTCATTCCGTAAATTGAATAGTTTCCACACTTGCCGGCTCGCAAACGAAGTGCGTTAGGCCACGTGTAAACTGTTTAATGGAGTTAGTTGAATTAATTCCGCGAGCATTCGCCGTGAAAGTACGTGTAAAGCTCAGCATGAGAGCCTGGAACGTCTGTCTGAGGTATTTTGTATCGGTACTAGAAAAATATTAATCTTTGCCCTTTATTGGTGTGATTGTTGGTTTGAAACACCGATCCGAAGATTAAGCAACAATTGATTTTATTCTTCCTCTATTTGCAACAGGTATCACCTTCAAGACAATGAGCCAAGCTCTGAAGTATGATGTCGCGATCGTTGGTGGAGGCATCATCGGACTGGCCGCGGCAATGAAGTTGGGAAAGAAGTTTCCACGACTGAGGTTGGGATTGATGGAAAAGGAGAGCAAAGTCGGTAAGTGGATTACAATTCATATACTTGATTTAAATATTAAGTCCACGACTTTTTTTAGCCAGGCACCAATCCGGGCACAATTCAGGAGTTCTCCATGCGGGAATTTACTACCAGCCTGGGTCACTTAAAGCCACGCTATGTGTAAAGGGAATCAAGATGATGTATCAATATTTGGACGAAAACAGCATCCCTTACAAGAAATGTGGAAAATTAATTGTTGCTGTTAGTCCAGAAGAAATTCCACGGTTAAAACATCTTTACAAGAACGGAAAGCAAAATAATGTACCTGATCTGAAATTAGTCGGTGGCAATGAAATCAAAAATTATGAACCTAATTGTACGGTGAGTGCCTTCTTATTGTAGCTAGATTAAGTAGCCTTGTCCAATCTTTGCCTCAAGTTCGTTTGAGGTTTCATTTATACGTTTGCCTACAGGGACTAGAGGCGATATGGTCACCAAGCACAGGTATCGTTGACTATGGAAAGGTTGCCGGCTCATTCGCCGAAAATTTCCAGAAGAATGGAGGAGATTTGCATTTAAGTTTTCTTGTCAATAAGTTTAGCCTTACGGATGAACATAAAGATTATCCTGTGAAAATTTTGAGTCATGAAGGAAAAGTGAGTCAAGTAGATAGATTTGGTTTGATAAGATTAGTTTGGTATATTTCCGATTCAATTTATTATTTTCTGTTTCTTTAGACAATCTTCGCAAAGTCTGTGTTAACGTGTGGTGGCCTTCACGCGGATCGCTTAGCCGAGCTATCTGGATGCGGTAAAGATCCAAGAATTGTCCCATTCCGTGGAGAATATTTACTTCTGAAACCAGACAGAAGTAATTTAGTTCGGGGTAATATTTATCCAGTCAATGATCCACGTTTTCCGTTCCTTGGAGTGCATTTTGTGAGTTTTTGTCCTTTTGTGTCAATTTTAATTTGTAATTCTATCCATGTTCAATTATACTGATGTTGATATGTCATTTTAGACTCCGAGAATGGATGGCAGCGTGTGGTTAGGCCCAAACGCAATCCTGGCATTTAAGCGAGAAGGATATTCCTACAGCGATTTTAGCGCCAAAGACCTTGCGGATTCCGTTATGTTTATGGGGTTCCAGAAGCTGGCGCGTCGATATGCAAAGTTTGGAGCAACGGAAATGATACAATCAATTTTTCCAACACTAAAACTGAAGCAATTGCAGAAATATGTACCTACACTTACTTCCGATGATATTATAACAAGGTATGAAATCGGTTTGATAGAAATTCTCTTTGATTGGTCCTCCTCTGAATCTGAACGAATTTTTCTACCAAGAAACTCATCCAAGAAGGTAGCAGCTGTGAATTCAGAAAGCGTCCAATAAGCCAAAAGCTTTTCATTTAGACCATACTTGCTTTATACTTCAGTACATATTTGATAATGTGATTCAATTTAGGCTTCCAATACACACGTAGGATTTATTTAGATTTCTATTAATTTTTCGTTTAAAATTCAAGTTCTAAATTAATGTCTGAATTTGCTTAGTTTAAAGAGTTCGCTAAACCTTAGCCATTCTGTCAACAATTGACCATAGTCCAAAAAACAGCACTCCTTAACATCTGTCGTATACCTTGTCGGCATATCTAGTTTCCGTTTTCCAGAAGTTACGCAGTCTGGTCATTCTTAACAACTTGATATATCTCCCTCTGCCTTACTACGTGCGACTGAGAGCAAACACACATCCGCTTTGAACATACGTATTGAAATTTTAACCCTTAACAATGCAGACAGAAGAAGCTGCCCAAGCTGCTTTAGATTTCATGCATGCAGCAGCGCCAGCGCACATAAAATATCAAAATGCTACTCAAAAACCTGAACCTGGAGTTTTATGTCTTTCCTCTCCCTTTGTTTTTCCCAAATTGATTTGCATTCCGATCACATCACATTAATTCCGTCCTGCAGCTCCCGGCTTTCCTGTGCACATAAAAATTGTTGATGACAATACGATGTGAGAACGGAAGCGTGGAATCTTCATGCAGGAGATATTTAATGATTGAGTTATTTTTCAGTGACGGCCCAGCTGGAGTTCGAGCCCAAGCCATTGACAATAACGGCAACCTGGTGGACGATTTCGTATTCGATGCAGGATTTGGAAAACTGGCCAGTCGTGTGCTGCACGTAAGAAATTGCCCCAGTCCAGCTGCAACCGCGTCTCTTGCCATAGCTGACGTTATCATTGAAAGAATGGAAAAACAATTTGGACTGACGGGGAAATTATAAAGTGAACCTTGTAATTGATAAAGCAGAACTTTGCAGATCTTATTTTTATTCGAATAAATAGCCTCTATGTTAATTATTCTGTTTTCTACATCATTATTTTCGATTCAGTTCTGTTTTTATTCTTTTCAACTAATTCCAAACTCACAGGGCTTTCGACTGTCTTAAATCTTTAAAAATGTTTGTGAGCGTCGTGAATCACGTGAATTTATTGTGCTGATATTGAAAGATTTTAAATAATTTGTTTACTTCTTCCATCTACTCCCGAGGCAAAGGTTAAGCAGGCCTCCTAAAATCTTACGAAGTAGAAGGAGAAGTTGTGAAGCAGAAACCTGGCAGAGCAAGGCATTCAGGCACAGGCACCGAGAATAATAAATGATGAGTATTATTACTAATAATCCAAATGAAAAAACTTGAATCATGAAGAAACCAAAAAATACGAATATGGAATAGGACAAGTTTTCTGCAAAGTCATAATATATTCGCGCAGAAAAATACGGCACGGAGTTCATGCTGCGTGTGCATGATGTATAACGACAGAACACGTCTTTACAAAAGAAATTAACCCCGTATTAGATTCCTAGTCGACAAGGTAAATTATGCATGAGTTATGAGCAGCAAATCAACGTGCAACGTGCAGATAATAATATAATTTTCTTGGGCAAAATTATAAGAGCGCAATGCAACGAGCAAAGTAAGAAGATGAGAGATGAGAGAACACAAAATTTTAATACGACTCATACCTTCCCTGACTTGACTTTATGCCTTCGCCTAGTCATACAGCATTAAATATGCTAAACGACTTAAGATTAGCTCAGTAACAATCTCCATCATCATCATTCTTCGCAACAAGGACTGGTACTAACAACACATGTCACAATAATGACTAGTGCGCAGCCATAATAATGCTTAGCGAAGGGCAATTTGGTTTCACACCATATTTCAGTCTTTCAGAGTTCGCAGATTTTATTTAAACCTTTGCATTTTCGGTCTTACAACTTAACAAGTCTCACAAATTACACATATTTGTACACCTTAACGAACTCTGAATGACTCTGCATCTGCAACTCGCGTCTTATTAGCTGAATTGTACTCGAGCGTGCTTCACGCCAGCACACCGCCAACCCGTGCCGCGCTCCGTGCTTGTACTTTTTATGCCTGAACGAATTTATTTATTTGACCCTGAGCAAGTACCAAAAATTTATGTTGGCTTTTTTCACTGTTATTTATTTTCTGTCACTGAATCGAGCGAGCAGCTTTATTGCAAATTTAGTTGGATCGTACAAGTAACCAGAATAACAAGACGCATGCACAGAGAGGCAGACATAAGCACGGGCAGCAAAGCAACAGCTACATTAATGGCGATGGTTAATGATCATGATTGTAATAATATGGACATGTCAAGACACTCGTACTAGTTAGTCAAGCCGGACTGTGCTGTGCTGCAATAGTAGTGAGTGGTGGTAGTCCAGATAAATGTGCACTGCACTCGCGTCGCGACTCGAGGAAAGTTATACATTCACAATTCATTTCATATTTTATACTTCTACTTTTAAATGCTAATCTTATCCCGAGGCAGGCAGGCAGACAGACGAGCCAGTCGCAGCCAGCTGAAGAGCAACTCGGCCAAGTCAAGTTAATAACATTATAACGAGTTTGACGATTCGATCTCTGCTCGTCGTGGTATGTGCATGTGCATCACGATTGGGATACACCTTTGCAAAAAGATGCTTTTTGTTCTTAACATATATAGACAGATTAGCGTCATATATCATAAAGATTATTATTATTAAAATTGCAGCAGAAATACTACAAGCGGCCATACAACATTCAGGAGAGCTGATAAAGTGTAAGGAATTCTGAATTCTGTTTGCATGGATTAATTTTTATTTATTTTGACAGTTTATTTATAATTTACATATTTAATAACCTGACTCGTAATTCGAATTCAAAAATCACCTTTCGAGTATCAAGTAATTTTCATTTTGAAGTTTATAAGAATTGATTGACCGTGCTCAAAAGTACTTGATGCGATCTTGTGATTTGATAATAATTTATTGCTGGCTGGTTCGAGGATTCAGGATGTTGGCCTGGCCTGTGTGAACTCCGTGCGCTATAATTTGAGCCATACCGAGCCAAATGTCATGACACGGGACGGCTGGCTGTAAGATTTTGCATGTAGTGTAATTCCTTTTTGTAGATGCATGACTCTGATCTGTAACTTTTGTTGCTCACGACTTTTTGAAATAATTCAATCCCAAACTTCAACTTCAGGCCGAAGCAAAAGACAAAAATCAATTATAAGTTTACGCCTTTGCAAAATCTCGAGAACTCGTCTCATTGGCTCACAAGCGGTATGGCTCTGACTTGACTCTTGACAAATGCGATGCTGTCTCTTAAAGTGAAACTTAATGATCTTAAGTAGTCAAGCCTTACAGAGTCGAGACCACGACAGTCCGCAGCGTAGCATCAACACAATGGCATGACAGAAGAGAAACAACCGAGCCAGCAAATGAATAACGAATGAAGGTGAATTAACTTTATAATTTGTAGCCATGTCCGTGCCGTACAAGACAAAATGGAAGTGAGATATTACAATTTACAACCGAAAGCAGCATGAAAAACAAGTGAAGTTTCATCCATTTAAGGCTGCAACATTTTTAGGAATAATTGTTATAGTTATTGTTGCTGTTACTTTGCTGTACGAAAGAAATTCTGCATTCTAATCGTATAAGATAGGTGTAGATAACAGTGTAAAGTGTCCTTCTACCGTCCTATGGCTGTGACTGTTACGTTTTACGAGTTTTGTCAGTCGCCAGGCTCGAGCGTTCGAGTCCGATGAAGTTGTAATTTCGCACTGCTTTATGCCACTGCCATTGCGTTGTGCAATGTAATCATATAGTATAAAATGCCCAGTTCGCTGATTATCGCTAAATTCTTATTTTGAATTTATTTGAGCGTTTTTGCAACATTGTCGAGCTTGCAAAGTGAATAATTTCACGGGTATCAAAGGATAAAATTATCAGGTAAATTGTATGAAGACAAGAATGAGCCAGCCACTTCACGTATAGCTGTCTAAGATTAAGTCACACAGTGTATCGCCGGTAGCATTTCAAAGTCATCACTGCCTTAATGGCATCTGCATTTGCATTCAATTGTCGATGCATCCTTTTCTCTACTGTTCTGAAACTATTTCACTTCCAAATCTGTAACAACAATTTCTTTCTTTGATGTATGAGATACGAGCGCAAGCAGTTCAAAACCACGGACCGGAGAATTCGAACGCAGTGCGGCCAAGTTGTGGTATGGTGGAATGTTCGTTGTTAAATATACGTTGTTAACGTGTGTTACGGAAGAGTAAGTTGGAAAAGAGTAATTGTAAATTGTAGTTTTGGAAGGGGAAAAACCTGATTTTGTTTAAGCTCGAGTCTTTCTGGCCTGGCCTCCTTGAGCCTTAAAGTGCAGTATTGTTAGGTCGAACCAAATAATAGAGACGAGACGGTAAAGAGTGTAAAAAATAGGATACCATCATGGCAGGCAGGCAGGGTTAGCAGCATGAAGAGAACAAGTTTTGGTTGTGTTCGTTGTGTTGTAATTGTAATTAAAAATCTTATCCAAGTCACATACCACATAAACCATTATAAATTATAAGACGTCAATTTCTTATATCTTACACAAAGAGAAGTTGGTTACCCGCTTACCCATCGCAATCGAAAGCACTGTGGTTGTGCTTGCAAGTGAGTACAATTCAGCCATGTTAACCACATTGACAGGCAGGCAAGCATTGTAGCATTTACTTCGAGAAGTGAGCAGTGAACACAGGCAGAGGATGATGGAAGAAGAATATGAACTGAATTACATTATTATAAAACTATTTATTTCAATTTTTTTACTCGTTTGTAATGTTGAGTGATGATTATAAGGCAGGAGAAGTAGAAAAATGGCAAATCATTATAATATATTGCATTGTATCGTACCAATTCTATTCTCTTGCTTTACTCATGCAAAGAAAAGCCAGCTAGCCATACTTGTACCCGTACTCGCCGTTCTCTGTACGTGCTAATGCGAGCCAGGCCAAGATGGTGGTGGTGGTGATTGTTGTTTCATATTTGGTGATGAGTAATGAATCTCTTTTTTGTACTTGATATGTAAAATGTACTAAATTTATAATTAATGGCGATATTGTTTGATACTGATTTATATACGAGAACGGTCGAACGCGGTCGTCTCTTATTTCATTAACGGGCATGGTTCGACTGCGACTATGAGATCCGTATCATCAGCTTGAGCTTGAGCTTGAGATCTCGTTACCAATGCAAAGCGTAATAAACAGTTGCAAATTGCGTCCAACCGACAACTATGGCTTCTATGATATGCAGTACGACTGAACTCGGATCATGATGGCCAAATGCGTGAGTGATTTAAGTGCGTACTCCTCCTTTATGAGTGTCCAATGTGACGACTGAACAATACCAGAAAATATTTACCTGGTGGGTATAACGATTCGAGAGATTTGAGATCCCGCACGGGCAAGATGAGGCAAATTAAAATAGCCAAGTAATGCGCCCGTTTAAGTACGGCAGTGCAATGCAGTGCGTTGAGGAAAGGAAAGATTTAGAAAATAGATTTGATGCATTACGATTGTTGTTACTTCATCCATGGCCACGACAGCGCAGGTAGGAAGGCACACAGAGATAGAGAGCCAGCCAACTTCTGCACTTGCTTTGGCTCGACTTGGCTTCGCCTGGCATTATTTTTGATAGCCTTAAGGATAGAGTAAATTAACAAAAGCAACTTGTTGTTCTCATTCCACCTTCTTCCTTTCACTCGCGCTGCGCAGCGTTGCACATTCTTCTCTTTCCTATTAAAATAATGTCTATTATTCCAGGGAGTCTTAAAAAATTCTTGACTTGTATGGGAAAATGCACAGCTAACAACACAAACACAAGCGTCCATTCTTCAAAACAAAATACCACTCGAGTCTCGAGCCAGGATGATGATTTTAAGACCGGGCAGGCCAAGTCAGGGCAGCAGGCATAATAAGTTTTAAATCATGTCATATCGCGGGAGATAAAGTACTTGGCCTATTATTAAGAGAGTGAATAATGTGAAATTTATTAAAGGCCAGGAAAGTTAATGTTCTAATAACATTTTATCTTGTAACGTTGTAAAATAAGAATTTTCCATCATCCTAAACTAACAGCCAAATATGGCCAATGTTGCCAGTCCAAGTCCAGGTCGAGCGAGCTGAAGCTACGCAAGGCAGTCAAGGCAGGCAGGCTTTTGTTTATGTACGCTCATTCATTTCACTTCAATTCCAAGCCCAATCTCAATCTCTTCTCTTCACAGATTTGAGATTGCTTTGCCCTTGCCAAAGTCAAAGCCAAACAAGCAGAATGTCAGATTGCGTTATTTTGTCATTTTATTATTATTAGTATCGTTAAGTTCCTATTACAGTTCAGGTTTTGCTTGGACAGGCAGACGGGGATTGAGCTCGAGTCTTGCTCAACTGGTTTTGGTTTTCCTTTGTCAACCGTCACGTCGCTGCCTGGTTTGTTGTCGAAAAGTGGAGGGCAGGAATGAGCAGTGTGTATTTTTGAAAGTAATATTTTCTTTAAAGCAAGCGAGTCTTTGGCTCAGTTTTTGTACAAGTGTACGCGCACAATACAAAATATGATTGCAATTTGATATTTTTATTGTTAGAATTAGCTGGCCACTTGCACCGAGTAGGTCGAAATTGACGCTTAAAACAAAATGCAGTACATAAAGCAGTTTTATTCACGTAACGCTTCTTAAGATTTAATGTTGAGTGACGAATAAATCCAAGGGGCCGGAAAATAGATTACTTGACGTGTTTGCTAACTTATGGCCACTCTCTTTGTGAACTGCATTACCGGTGCAGTTCAATACAGCTGCCCAACTCGTGCCACGTCATGACTAGGTAATGCATTAAATATACATGCAATGTAGGAGCTAGTAGCCACAATACACAGGAGAAAAGCACGAGAAAGATCGAGACCCTATTCCTATTCCATCGTGTCTTGGCGTAATACGGATGGATTGGTATTGAAGTTAAATTCAAAATGTGTTTCAAATATTACTCGATTGGAAACTCGGGTCTGGTTCTCGGAGCCCCAGAAGATAAACCCAACGCTGTGCTGTTTTCAGGGCAGTGGAGAGCAAGCAAGCGAAAGAGAATATGAGAAAAGTGCTTAGTCGACACATTGATCGTATAAGACATTAGAGAAGGAAAATAAATTAATTAGTAATTCGATTACACGCTTCAGTTCATATATAACCAACCAGCCAACATGGAGCTGGGAATAGAAGCACGAGCTGGTGCTCGGTTTCTCTGAGAATCCCACAACTAGAGAATCTTGACTAGAATGCAAGTGGAGCCACAGTAAGTAATATATTCCACCTCGGCCTGGGCTTGACTTTGAATTTACATTGGTAAAAATACTGAGAAGGCACGGCACGCCAGCTTTTCTTGGATCCTGTCTTTCTTTCAGTGCTCCTCCACAGCTAACTCATTTTAACATGCACACTTCGCTCCCCGAATAAAATTTAAATGGCAGCTCGGCAGACTAGCTACTAAATTGCAGTGCCGTGCGGTGTGGAAACTTTTGCTATCCATTGCCAGACTTTTGTCGGGTACCACTTGCAAGGGCATTTCGTTTTTCACAATTCTCAGGTTCGGATCGGATACAGTGTAATTATGGCTATGACTCGATGAAGAACCTTGAAATTGAATGAAAATTAAGTTTCACTCCTTGCAGACTCGAGTCTACCTGCTGTTCGCATTAATCTTTCAGAAGTATAGTACTTTTGCCGACTTTCTTCTGGAAAGCATTTCCAATTTGAAATGAAAAAGGTACAATCAAGGTATTGGATGAGAAAATTGGTATTTATAATTTAACATTTACTTACCACACTAACTCAAGTCCGTTGCCTTACTCACGCATTATGTGAACCCTTGCCTTGCTATATACAGTATCGAGCTCCAAGTTCCAAGTTCCAAGTTCATGTATTCTTTAATTTAATCGTCACAAGGCAGGAAATGAAACAAGTTTGCATTCACATTGCAAAGTGAGTGCTTTTCCACTTGGCGATTCACATACCACATGCATCGCATTTCATTTCATATCGCATGTCAATTAGATATTGGAACTACCGCGGCACAATAGAGCTCTACTCTGTTCTGTTCTGTTAAAAGCATCCAATAGACTTATAATTGCATTTTTCTAGTTTACTACACTGTGTCGTGTATTGAAATATTGGTAAGGACAGACGCAGGCGTTATGCTAGTTAGATTTTATGGGTTCGGCAATTTATGAATATAATTGTAGGTTCTTGTGTCGCGTGGTAGGTAAACACATAAATTGTGCATTGAGAAACGGAACAGCCATATCACTAAGCACGGACACCGAAAACAAAGTTGCAGATTAGACGTGGCTAATTGCATTTGCACTTCGCTGCTTATAAATATGGTAAAGTTTGTTCAAAAGTCAGAAACCTGACCGCGAAGAGAGTACCAGAAAATACGAACGAATGACCGGACAAATGAATCAACAACGAAACCGCAGCTTTAAATTAATAACATGGATGATTGCGTCCCCAAGTTAATGTTGGTTGTCTTCTCCTTCAAGTCAGTGCCGTAGAGCAGCGGTTTCTGAACAAACAAATACGAAATGCAAATACCTTTTGTCATGCTGTGCCGATTGCCGGCTCTTGCCCAACTCAATTCCAATTGTTCTAGCCAATGACAGCGAAAGGACGTTGCCCGCTTAAGGCAGTAGTAGGACTATCAAATTCAATTCAACTCTACTTCGTGCTCATTCGTACCCGTTTGCCAATCTTTAACCGAACCGCAAAACCTTATTAAGCCCATTTTTCGACAGCGCTGCGCTTCATCACGAAAGAAGAAGGATATTTTTAATGCATTTTCCCCAAAGCAATCGTTTGATGGCTCATTCTCCGTATAACGCAAACTGGGTAAACATGACACAACGGGAGTCCTAGCACACAAAACACACAAATAAGCGAATATGCGTATTCATGTATTTTGACAGTGTAATGCGACATACAAAATTGGGAAGAAACTGTGAAGCTCTGGTCTGAACTGATGCCTCAATTATTGTGCCGACTTTGTCAATATCGCAGCCGATTTCAATCGTGTGAACTGCGAACGAGTTCACGGTATATAATTTCTCAGAAAAAAACAACACGGATGGAAGATGGAAGCATGGAATGACCTTCCTCGTAAATTGGACTTTGTACCTGTTGAACGTCGGTATTTGATTATGGTTTTTCGATTGACTGGCTCATGAACAACAACAATAACAAGAAATGAGACTTGAGAAACATCGCTTGCCTTGATTGTAGTAGCTTTGAGAATTCTGTGGTAAAAGCTCACTAATTGACAATGGACGAATCGTGCAACCAGCCCACTTTTGACTTTATTTGCATGTGACAATTTTATTCACAATTAACTGTGCGCTTTTCTGCGTAACGAACAACATCATTACGCGATTGTTATTGTTAGGTAGATAGTCGAAATTCTGAGAAACAGTGTCATTTAGATGAAGACGTTTTTTTATCGATGAACTGTATTCTGTAATCATGTAATGGCTAGTTTTCGTAGTCATTAATAGATAACAAAACATGTACTTATCCGCGCTTTTAAACTAAGAATTGGATGGGAAGGAGTTTTTGTATGTACAAAGTGAAAGTCAGGTAAAAATTGTTGATGTAAATTAGAATGTTGAACTTTCGCCTCCACAGCCTCGCGACAGCGTCACCGGCTGTCTCCGGAACGGGTAAGGTTCGTATTTAGCATTGACATTGACCAAGACCGAGACATGCATCGTGCTGCACTTTCTACCTGTTCTGCTTGGTACTGCTGCTGGAAAGGCGAGGCGTGAGGGTAACGTGAGACAGGGTCGAATTGGCATGCATTGCAAAATTGCAATGCAGTGCGTGTAGGCTTTCAGCAATGTTACGAGGCCTATTGCAGAATGCACGTATACGTCTACAGTTACCTACTACGGCCAAAACCTAGCAAGCAAGCTACAGCCGAGCTGAAAAGGAAACTTGGGGATCTCCGACCAAAATACACCACTGCTGTACTGCGAATTGTTTTCATTCACAAGTGGGTCGGCCTACTCTTGACTCGCCAGTCTCGCAGTCGGGTCGTCGTCTATACGTACACCTACTGTCTATACAATAAAATATCCCTGCTTATACATGATCATGGTAGTAGTAAGCTCCGGACTGCGGCTGCGAAGTAAGGCTGGCTGCGAACGTGGACGACAACGGCTCAAACCCCTTCTTGGCTCTTCCCATTTGACTCCGGCCTGAAGCAGAGCCACTTGGGTGGTTGTGAACGAGAGCCCAACACATCAGGCTAGAGCCGAGCTGGGTTGCAGTGAGTAGCCTACGCCAGTGCATACGACTCTCCCACTTTCTACTACTCGTACTACGGGACTGCTCTTGCTCTCCATATAAATACTACCTTTTTCATTTTTACGCTGAGCACCGACCGATACACTTTAATGAATGAAGAAGGGAATGCCGTGGCAAGGTCACACAGTTAAAATGCATTTTCATCGAATTTGCACCCATAAAAAGGTCGGAATTTCGACCAAAATTGCACCATGTTTATCCCCTTGCATTGGGCCACATTTTGCATCTAAATTTGGCCGAATTCGGCCACCGGCTCCCGACGCAGCCCCGTACGCTCCGTCCCTTCCCAGCGAAATGGACTCTTCCACAATTGATGCAGCTGACTGGCGTACTCGTTTACTATACTTATACGCAACCGTAGTTTTTCGAGCCGAGTTGTACAACTTTTATAATACTATAAACTACTATAAAACTACAACCCAAAAAACCTACTACTACAAATATGTACAATCCCCCAACAAAAATTTTAAAAAAACCGGCACGAGAGCTGAGATAGAAAAGACTAAGATCCGTTCGAAACTCACTCAGTGTTCTTCGAGACTGAGAGAAGAGGAGGTTGTCGCAAAACTTTCTCCCGACTTTCTTCACAAGAATTAAATCACACCACCACCACTGCAGGTCCTCTTCTATAACGTAACATGAGTCTCTGTTAGTCGCATATTTACCCCTTGGCCGTACTTTCGGACTTCCAAATTTTTGTTGCGACTGTCTTGTTTTACCCCAAATTGAGAGAGACAAAGCCTGCCGAGCAGTGCCCCAGCTTCGAGAATAATATAAATCCAAACTGCAAGTATCGACTGCTCTCAGTCATTCTGCTACTTTCCATGAAGAAACATTTTACAAAAATTTTCTCCTGGATTGCCGAAAAATAAAGATTACATCATTTCAGAAAATTTTGAGTTTCGACAAAAGTCTACCATCAAAAATTATTCGTTTCCAATTTCATCTGAATTTTCACTTCTCATTTTAAACAAAAGAAACAAGAGTTTTTATTTAATCAAATCTGGAAATTTGCGAAAAGTGAAAGCACACAAAGACCCGACTCCAGCAACTCGCTAGGAAGTGAATTTCCGACAAAAACGCCGAGAATGTGAAAAATCTCAGAACTTGCGTGAAACAATTTCAATACAGAATTTCTCGTTTTCTACAAAGACACAATTAAACAAACTGTGACTCCCAACAATCCGAAGTGCACTAAACATCAAAAAGTGTATACGAGAACTACAAGAAATTCGAATTCGCTCACTTTCGGAAACAGAAAAGTGAATTCTCAACAAAGCTAAAGTACAATTTGCCTGAGTACGAGTTTTACAATATCGAAAAGTGACTTTGCTGAATTACACTCGCGCTGTGGTGAATGTAATTTGTTTTGTGCACTCAAACTCAAAAAAGTGAAAAAACTTGAATTTTGATTGCAAGAAGTAATTACTGACATAAACTTCATATCAGCTTAATCTTACTTGATATTGCAACTAATTGAATTCTTTTTCTTGTCTTTACTCGGACTTGGTCTTCAACTCTGGGAATACGATTTAGTCATTGTGAGACTGTTAAATGCAATAGAATTAAAATACTGTGCTTCAAGCGAGTGTACGTGAGTGAACAATTGTGCATGCAAATTGCGAAAGCCCCGAGCCGCAAAATTCCACATTTGCAATTCACAAAGAAAGCAAAGTTGTGTTTGAGAAGAATTGACGAGAGAGGAAACCGGAATACCTGAAAAGTACCTCAAAATCAAGAAATCATCCATTAAGTTAAAATAGAGACACCAGTTCCATAATTCGTAAAGTTAAATATTTTGCATCACAAACTGCCATTTTCTAAATTCAAAATTGAGATTCCAACAAATTCCAAATTAACACGGAAGAGCTGAAGATCTTGCACAAAAATCACTGCGAAAGACACAAAATAAAAATCTGACGCTCAAACGATAAAGAAATTTGTATTGTGAGAGAACGGTGAAAGTTGTACTTGAATCAATACAATCGACCTACCGAATTCCCAAAAACTGCATTTCTCAAACGGGGAGAATTTATGAAAAAGAAAACTGATTTTGAATTATTCAGTAGTCAACTGTCAATATTTCGCTGCTTTCTCCCGATTTCTCACTCGATGATAACTTTTTGATAACACCTTCCAAGACACGGCTGCTGAAGTGAAAGTCAACAAAACAACAATACAACTCGACGAAAGTTTCTAAAGAAGTGTCTGCGCAGCATAAGCAAGAAGAATCCAAATTATTCTGAAGAAAATTGAATTTTTCATTTTTCGTACAATAAAAACATCGTCACGGTACGAAATCTTGCGAGTTGGAAAAAGGAGCTGGCGGAGATATTTTTCTAAGAAAGTCGAATTTACTTTCCGAAACTGCAATCTGATCATCATCGTCATCCATTTTGTCCCACCGAGAACCGATTTCTGAAGATTCTCACATTAGCCTATACTTCAGAGGCGAGACGAGACTCGGCAAAAATCAACTTTGAGAGAGCAGCCTATTCTACATGTCGATGTCGTAAATTACAATAGAATAATAACGCCGACTGCATTTCTCTGCTTGAAAAATAGATCCAGTGAGAATTGATTCTAAATATCTAAACAGCCCAGCCAGACCGACACGGCAGCAGATAAAAAACAAGTTTCCCCGTTCCATTGCCGTCAATCTGTACAAAAGGCGAAAAACTTGTAAGTTGAATTAAACTGTCGTGTCTTGTTTGGTTTCTTGTCTTTGATTTAGACAAAATAAAGTCTGTTTTCTCCTTCGCACCGTAAATTCTATTTCGTTCAAATTCCCCTGTGTCGTGGCTAGAAAAACTCCGATATCCCAGCACACCGCGAGCAGGACTCGAGACTTTGAGCTATTGAAATTGGAATATCTTCCAGTTCCCAACGACAATTCTTCCTCTGCCACGACTTGCCATTCAGCCAGCACCTCATGCAAAATTAGCATGCATTTTGAATAGCCTCTTCGGACTTCGACTCGACTGGTTGCAAAGATCTGTATCAAGTTCCCCGAATTGAACTCCGACAGCCAATCTGCAATCTACCCCACCCCGACCGCTGAATCTGCAAATTCATCGCATCAAGCCAATTGAAACCACAACACACACTGGTCTTCATTTGTCATTGCTTGGAATAATGCTCAGATATTTAACTCACAAACTCAGAACACAATCACTGAACGAAGAAAGAAATTTTGAAGGAAAGGTATGTCATTCAAGTTCAGTTCTTAGCTGTACTCTAATTGGCTTGGCTTGTTTGCATTTCATTCAGGATTCTGAGATAAACACAAAAGAAACTCGATCTAAATTGAAATTTAAGCAACGCTGAAGTTAATTTGGTTCGAAGTTCTCAAATCTTTTGAAAGTGCCGAGCGCATAGCTCGCGGACGCAGTAGTTGTATAACACAAGAGCGAAAGAGCGATCCGAAAGTACGTACGTGTGTACGTGCAAAAAGTTCATCCGCATAATCAGATTCCTTCAGCTTCATCTTCTGCGAAGCAGATACTCAGGATTCAAACTACGAAAGTGAGTGTAACACTGTACTGCGAAGAAGCAGCGCGACGTTGAGTGCAGGAGAGGTTCAAGACTCGGTAATACTTTTAACCAAAAAAGTTTTTCAAAAGAAACGTCCGTAGTCGCAGTCACAAGCTCAGTAACGTAAAAGTAGAAGATGAGTAATTTAACGCCAAGAGCAAAGGCAAAAGCAAAGTCAAACTTATAATAATATAAATCTGCTGTTGTTCGTTCGCTCCTTCGTTTGTTGCTCACGCGTCGCGGCCCGTAGTCGAAACTCCGTCGCATCACTGAATTGGTATACTATTTGCAGCAGCATAGAAATTTGCCATTTGCAAAAAAGAAGCAACCTACGCTGTGTTATACAAAATCTCATCAATTCTATTAAAACTTTATAATTTGTATACTTTTCCACTCCTTTCCTTGTTTCTGCTACCAGTCCTCGAGTTCCAAAGCAAATCACTGCCAGCACGATGCAAAATCCTGAATCTCGGCAGTGAGTTCGGGAAAACAACGTAATAAACAATGCATGCTTAAATCGTAATTTGCGAAATGCGAATCACAAAAAATGTTTATCTAAGCTTACGAAGATACAACGACAAATCTTGAATTTTTCGTTTCATTATCATCGGGCGGTCGAGTAAACAAGCAGCAGCAGCAAATCCACGCAAGATTTCCAAGCGTCTGGTAATACGCTGTTGCGTTTCGAGCAAACAGTAAAGGCAGAGTCAAGTCATCAGACACTAAACAATACACTTAAGCGTACCACTTGTCTTTAGTTTTAGTCTTGACGCCCAGGCAGGCATACTACGTCAACATCATCATCAGCATTGTGATGTGATGCGGCGCGATCGTCGCCGTCGTCGTAAGAATATGTAATTATATTTTTTATGATTTTCACACATTGTACAGTGTGGTAGTAAAGCAGCAGTTTGCAGGTTGCTTGTAGTCGAAGATGCTGATGCTTCTGCTCCGTCGTACAATGTTCCAACTCGCCCAGCAATAATAAATTTTATATTTAATGCCCATACTCGTACTGTGAATTCTCACATTCACCATTTACACAAGCAGCCCAAGCCCATGTTCCGTGCCGTGCGCGTAGTAAAGCAAGATTTTACTACTTGCATGCGCATGATGCCAATTATTATAGTGCTTGTATTACCAATGTATTGTACATTGTTGTAGAAAAGTAGAAATAACAAGTTTACGATCGGTTATCAAATCCGCTTGAGACCTGACTCTGTCTCTTGCGTACTTACGAACGCGTACGCGAACACGGCACGGCTCGGCGGCCTGTGGAGCCACAAGATGAAATATGTGCACTAACCTTCATAAATAGCCGATGCCACGCCAAACCAGCACGAAGACTGAAGACAAAGAAAACGGCAGGCACTAAAAGCCTCACCCATCACAGAAATCCAAGTAATTATGCAATGCGCAGTGACCGGTGGCACTGCCTCGCGAATTAACATTCTGTAAACATGATTTGAAATTCATTTTTAATAAAATAATAAGCATTTCTTGTTTTCTCTTTTCTACATTCAACTCTTGCGCCTTGCGTCTTGTCACTGATCGCACTTAATACACTGCTCAACCAATAATTAAACACATTAAGTTTTTAGCGAACGAGTTGACGAAGATAAATGTGCCCTGTTTTGCCTTCGTACTCGAGCAGCTTTCTATCCCAGCGCAACGCAGTGAATGCGAAAATGCATATAAGAATCCTAGTGTGGTTGTCCTCATACACTCGTAAAGAAAAACTCATCCAAGCGCATTTTATGCGATATAAAATATTTTATTACGGATTTTATTACTGGAAACAATGTAATATTTGCATTATCCACGCAGTTATGACTTTAATTGCCAGTGCGAATTAGCGACGTGATGACGATAAGCCTAAACTGTGCTTTGCTTAATATTAAAACCTGGTAAAATGGGCCGGGACGCCGGCCGGCGTTTATAGTTATAGTTATGGGACTGGAACGGATAATTAAAATCATACGCATTATTGACACAGTACAGCGGCTCAACTCGGCAGAGCGGATCATGCATGCAATGGAAAAATTGTTATGGAGTTTAATAGCTATGTAGGATGTGAAGTTATCATCTCTTTTCAATTACTATTTTTACTCCTGTCAACATGATGGTGACGCTGATGGCGGTGGTCCGACTGACTTGACATGACTCTCATACGTTTATAAATGGCATGTTGTTTGTATTTGTATGGTCGGATAGTGGTAATGGGAATAATGACTTCATCAATAAAGAATAAGTTTATGATAATTACAGCTCGATTCCTCTCGCAGTTCGTATCCATATTCATAGGGTTTTAATACTGGCATATTGCTAAGCCCTGGCCACGGCCACGACCGTAATTGCAGATAAATCAATTCCTTGTAATGCTGGCATTAGCACACATCGCAGTTACGAACAAATGTGTACCAGACGGACTGAGCAGGACGTCGACATTTTATCGATTCAGAAATAATCAGCCAGCCGACCAACACTTGCACTTACATTCACACTTAAACACATGCGAGTACGACAGAGAAAATGAGTCTTTTATTAAGGCTCAAGGATTTGGTCCGTGGACTGTTTCTCGGCTTGGTCATACTATATGCAGCACTTTTAATATGTGGTTTAGCAGCTCAACTTTAAGAATGGTCAACCAGCCGGCAAACGTGGCCAAGCACAGGCACAGGCACCGAGCACGTCGACCGATAGAACAGCGCAGTGAAGCAAAAGCAGCATGTCAACTTCCATGGCTGGCATTAATTCCTTCACAGATTAAAAGTTCATACGTGCGATGCACACTTTTTGCTGCTGCGCTGCTTTGTGCACGCTTTCCACACGAGTGATGTCATCTGGACTCATTTCCCGAAGGAAGGATTTGAAAATGGACGCACTCGTCATTAGTACAGGTTACTTGTACAATTCTGTGGACCGCAAGCGCTTATTGGAGCCGTCAACTAAATGGCACAATTAATTGAACGACATGTGCGAAATTGCAAATTCACAGCTCACAGGCAGCGGTTCGATTTTGTATCGTTAGCGAAAGGTCGACACGTCAGACGCGCTCTCAACAGCAGATGGTTTACTTAAAACTTTAAGGCTGTGCCGAGTACTTCTGAACTGCACATGACATGCATTTAAATACACAATATTTGTAATTTCATTTTTGCCGTCTGTCTGACTTTGAGCTGTTGTTTATTTTTGTTATTTGTAAAAAGTATGAGATTAGATTTCCTATATTTACTGTTTAATGTTCAAAAGAGGATTTTCAGCGCTGACTGGCTCAGGCTGACTTGTTCGCTGGCTGTCATTCTCTTTGACGACTCAGGACTTTGATGCAAATACGTGTTCGCGTTTGCAGGGCGTTCGAGAGGAGAGTACACAAGGAATGAAATCATGAGATGAAATTGACCAAAGCCATCATCATCATTTACTCCGCTCTGACTTTTATATATTTTAACACTTCCTACTTTTTTTAGAATGTAATCATCGTTTTCACATCCTTTTTCGCCTTCTATATTTATATTTACATGTGCGCACTGTAAACATTTGTAAAACAAAAAAGTACTTGATACTAGAAAGGCCCGTCTGCCTTGCACGTACGCGTACTTTAGACTTCTTCCTCACTCGCGCTCGTGCATCGTGCAGCATTGCGTAAGCGCCGGCAGTGGAAGGAGCAGGCTGGACCAATTTGGATGAAAAACGCATTAAAAATTAAAAAGATGTTTCAAGTCATCATCATCTTACATTTGCGGCATATTGAATTACTCGTTGTGATGCGGCGTTGACGGAAATCTTAATTCGAGATGTGATGAGCTACTTGCAGGTTGTAACAAGTCGCAGCCTTCGTTTGTCGTTTTTGGTTACCGACGTTTATGGCAATGGCACCATGATGAATGAGCCGGTCCATAAGGCACAGCCAAAAATCAATTCAAGCAAGCCACACATGTCTTAACATTGGTTACAGGAATCAAAAATAGATTAAAGGCAACATTAACTCGCCGTACGGTTGTGTCTTATCAATCTCAGAATTGAAAAATGTAACTAAAATTGATTTATGCGCGAAACACTTTTATCGTTCCATGCAGTTGATTTATGACACTCGACAACGAGCTGCGTGCGAGTAGGAACAGCACAGAAGTGAGACGCAAGATGTGTTTCGTGTACGCGTGTAATCGACACTCCAACCCGAAATGTCGGGCCAAACGCAGTTGAGTACTGCCAGCACCAGCTCTAGCCTAGCATGAATATCTGTTTTCTTTCCAAATTCATAAATCTATCAATAAATACAAAAATAAATCTATTATGCAAATTTATAATGAAGTTTTACTCGGCGCGTTGATAATTGCAAACTGTCAGCCAAAATCAACAATGGAGATATTTATTTCCGTGTCTTCTTTGCACTCGCACTCGCACGGCGCACGCCGTCAGCCAGTCTCGAGCCATGAGCGATAATTGCATCGCAATCGCACTTGCCATTAAAAAGTTTGCATGCGAACCCGGTCTTTGTATTTATGAGCACTTTCCCCCTCTTTATCTTGCATGAACGTCAAATATCGCTGAAATGGCTCAATTTAAATTTTGAAAACGTACCATTGATTGAGTGCTCGTATTCGTACACGGGCATTCACATGATAGAATGTCGTTATCGTAAACTGTGGACTCTAATTCAGTCCTGATGACAGCAGTCTTGTGCTCGTTACTAGTGCTTCTGCTTGCTCAAAGCAAACGTATGCAAAACTAACAATGCGAATTGAACCGGTATGTGACATGGGCTTCGGCTTTCAGGTTTGGTTGGACCGGCCATTGTGTTCATAATATACATTCTTGCCCTGACATAAAATCGATTAATTAATAGCGAATTCAAGCAGTGAGAGATGAAGCACGTAGGTGGCGAGCGCACCTGAATGGTCAAAGCCGAACAAGTACAGCATTAACGTTCACCGCGAACCAAGACGACTTGTGTCGTTCGGTTCTAACGAGTGGGGCAATAATAATAATTTTAATTACCATACTTGGAGGTAAATCGTCTCCGGTCAACTTCAGGTGAATAGGAGCCAGCGTTCAGGTGAGGCTTTGAAAGCAATTATGCGAGTTTATGAATTGTCAACTTAAAATTAAAGTTTCATCACACCACTTGATGCAGCCCATTATCGACCACCTTCGAGCCGCTGACACTTTGACGGCTTGGACACTGTCCAAAGTGCACGAATGAGCACTTACGCTTATCTCTATTGGTTTTTGCAAGTACCCTCTTCTTCGCGGCGGCGGTCGTTTGCTGTCAAGCCAATACCAGCGAGCGAACAGCGGCGTTTTTGATTCATTTGGTAAACAAAGGTGGAAATGAGTTTAATTATTGAGAAATGGAGCGAACGGAGCAGCGAGTGAGCGTCTTTCATTACTTTTTATTCCGCCACTGTGCCGATTCAGGATGTATGTGGATGTCGGTCTTTTTTGCTGGACTACTTTTAATTGGGCGCTTTATTCCAAAAATTCCATTGTTTTAATGCTTTTGTGCTCTTAATATCTTGCATGTTGATTAATATTCAAGAAGTAAAAAACGTTAAATATGCATAGCACATGTAAGCTGTCACAAGCGTTTAAGATTGTGGTACGGCACAGACAACAGGAAAATTTCAGTGGCTTCTGGCCTGCAGTCTAGCCGCTTTGTTTTGCCATTTGTTTGCGAAAAGAGGTTAATTTTTGAAAAGGACATTGCAATGACAAAGCTAAACGTACGCAAACAGCAGCACGCCGCATATCTCCCGTGAGGAGATCGGGCCAGGCCACGCCAGGCACTTTGGTTACAAATGTGGTTAGTTTGGTTTTCATTTTAAGATTAATGTTGCCAGACTACATGTACCGTAGGCTAGCGAGCCTACGGAACCTGCACTTGGTAAATGAAACTGTAACACATGTAATAACGTAAACAGAAGTCTGCGCTTACACTCATTTACTCGTGTGCCATTCGAGATGCGAGTAGCATTTAGCATGTGTGGAAGAGAAAACTTTGTTGCATTGCTATTAGCTCCATTGCCACTGCCCTAATAGGCTCCCCGTTAAATGAACCAGAGAACGGTGAATTTAATACGGCATGAAGAAGCCATCAGCTCGACTCATGAAAAGCGCAGCTTAATATCAACATCACGCCTTTGTGAAGTATCGAGAGTCTGACACTTTCGTCAAATATTTACTATTCGACTTGGACTTGCAGTCTGAAAGACACTGAGTGAGTAAAAATAGAATCTCAGCCTGGTACGACTCGTCTGTTGCAAAAAATCAATTGATGATGAATTTTTGCATTTGGTTCGCGGTAGTGATGATATTTGTTATATTTTCTATCGTCGTCGGCCGGGCCGTCGTCAAATTGAAATCACATTTGAATTGTTCCAAGATGTGAATGCGGCACTAAAGCTGAAGCTAATTTAGGAAATGAGTGTCTCATCGGGCAGCCTGGTTGAAGAAGCCGCATGATCAATTCAGTGTCTTGGCGAAGCCTCCATGCTGCTGATCGTCAGCATCATCAACCGCAGCAACAGTCTCATCATCTTTGCTAATCATGACGAAACGATTGAATACCATTTTAAAATCTTTTTTGCGATCGAGGGCCTTTCTTTATTGAAAGAATACTGCATTACCAATTACGAGTCCTGATTGATACTCACATTCTCTTGTTCTTCTGCCGCTTTTGTATTTTTTCTCGCTCCGTTCGTATCTGTCTTGTCCCGAACCGCAGCACAGTACGACAGTGCTTTGTCCGTTTTTGAGAGAACAATTGATTTTTTAATGTAAATCTTTCAATGATGCTGCGCTGTGGTATCTTTGCACAAAAAATCCACATTGTAACTTGTCCGAGTCGGCGACGGATCCTAAAATATATCCAATCAAATCGAATCTCGCATCTTGTAGTACAAGTCGAGTCCAGTCAGCATCAGCAGCATCGACGCTGGCTGCATTAATCAAGAAGTACCACAACAAAAAACCTGATCATGTTCTTTCGCTCATGCGATGTGCGTCTTTCTTTCGTCGTCTACTGGTTTTTTTGATTTAATTGAAAATTGAAGTCATGTTAAAACATTTGTGGAGTTCATTACATTTGTATACATTAACTTTGATTGGTTCGACGCTTGGAACTTTGCGATGACGCGATGTATACATTTAACCCAATCAATTGTGCTGTATGCTGTACTGTGCCGTACTGCAGTCCGCAGTGATCACCTCCACTATCAAAGCCTACTTTACTGTATCTCCTTTCATGCTTTAATCATCTAAAATGGACCGACGGAGCGGCGAACGAACGAACGAGGATTCAATGAAATCAAAGTCGGTATTGTTATTTCGAAAATGTACAATATTGATCCGCGTTTTATTATTTTCTATTGTAATTCTGAGCTACGCTGCTTAATGTTAATCCTGTAGAGTAACAGTTCTGTCTTTTTCCTTTGTTGTGAACCAGCTCCCAAAAATAATGCACAGTGCGTTTGAAACCTAAACTTCTCGCGTACACCTGAACTCAAAGTCAAGGGAAGGAGAAGGCGGTGGTAATAATAAACTAACCAACGTGTAATTTTCTGTGGCCATAAATTTGAAGACAAGTCATTTTTCGTCCTACATTGTTGTTGAGCCCGAGTGAGCGAGCTCTGATGTCGGTTGTGGCTCGTGATTCATTGTTACTTTTCCGCTGCGCATTGGGTTCAGTTTATGTCAATTTTCATTTTGAGTTGAAGGGGTTAAATGTTAGGGCCTATAAAAGAAGTTTCTGAACGGGTCATTCTTAGAACAGAAACAAGAACAAGATTTTCATTCTTGGCCCTTCTGGCTTAAACCGTACATTGTTGCCATTCTTCACGACGCGATACCGAATGCGTTAGTGTTGCTGTTGCGCAGCGGACGAGATTCGTGGTTTCCTGTACTTGTACTCCTTTGCCATTGCCCCATCCACGTCCATGTCCATCCATGCCCACGTTTTATTACGTTCATACTTTTAGCATTTAATTTCGGTTAGACATGACATGAATACGACGTCAATTTAGCTTGTCGTGCACTAGCCAAGTGCAGGAATCCTGCAGTCCATATTTTAACGGCATAGTTCCATTAAATCCGATATTTATTCGTCGTGTCGTGGAATGTCTTCCTCTGAGCCATTACATTTTATGTTACCCAGCGAATGTTACTTTCCTCTGCCTTCGCCTTTGCCTGTGCCGTCGAGCTTTCGAATTTACTTTATCAACTTACATTATGATTTTCTTATAACCCTAAAATGGTTAGGTCACGAACATTTACTCTCTCGTTGATATTGGCAATTTTGTGTCATTTTGAGGCTCACAAGAGCCAAGAACAAGCAGCACAGCGCACAAGGTTTGCGTTGTTTCGAATTAAGTCACATAAAAATTCTTATTCCTTGTTGTATCGCATTGGATTCGTCCTTTACTTCTTAATGCTGTCGCTGCTTCTGTGGGTCTCTGTCTTCCGCTGGCTCGCATGTCACATAAATTCTTGTGCTGGCCAAACACGAGGGAATCGAGTGAAGAAACACGTCGGTCAAATGTTTACTGGGGTGAGAAATTGAGACTTGACTTTATAAAGGATAGGACATGCCATGGTACACGGTCACAGCCACAGCTCCTTGCAAATGTCAAATGTAAAGATTTTTAATGCCATTTTGTTTACGACTAATGCGAATGGACTTCCTTCCCGCTCCCGTGGCTCTCCATTCCGTCTCCCACTTAATGGTTACAGCAGCAGCAAAGCAAAGCATAACTTTTGTTTTTGTGTGATGTGGTTTACGATTACGTTATTAGAATTCGAAATCCGATTCCGCACTGCCAAATTAGAGCCGACATTCGACAGCGACAGCGCTGCGACTCGAATTGAGAGCGAAGCTTGTTCAATATTGCATTTCTCCATTACTCGGTTTTGGCTCCAAAAACCTCCAACCACGAATTGTGACCCAAATACTGAAATGCAGCACAAAATTGGGAAAATGCAGGCAATTTAATTTGTACCAGACCCCGCAATTTTCTCTTTTGCAATTTTCAGGATGTGTCCATGTCGTTCTTGAAAAGGAGTGGGGAAAAACAGTATAGACTTTTCTTTCATACAAACTCGAGCCGACTGTCGTCTGGGCCCCGCTCATTTAAAATTTATGAATGCACGAATATCGCAAAATGAAGGGACAAAAGCGACTCGATTGATTTGATTGGCATGCAATGCATTTTGGGTGACGACGGTTTTTATGGATTTTAACTTTAATCGTGTATGCTCTGCCAGAAACGAGATGCGACGTACAGCGCGGTGGACATGACTTCTCGTGTATTGCAGTTGCAATCGTAGTCGTCAGTCGTCAGCAGTACAATCAATCATTGTAGTTTTGATAACCCATTCCTTGTTTGCCAAGCCCTTGCCGCGCTGTCCATACCTAAATTCAATTATGTGCGCACTACGAACTGTGGAAGATTGAGAGAAATTGCGCGAGGAATTACTTCGTGCATTATAAATTACGCAGGAGTGCATTAAAGGCTTAAACCTCCCACATGAATAATGTTAATGCTCTGACACAGACCATAAATGATGATACTGAGCAGCAGTGAATCTTCTCAACTTACTGAAATAAGGTCAAGTGATGGACAGGACACTTAAGAGCGTGACAGCGTTGATCAAAAGCAGAGCCCAAGGCTCATCATGAGCCAAATGCAAGCGTAGCGTAAAAATGTGATCTTGAATTTCAAACTCAAGTTTGCAAAAATTAGCGGCCGTGACATGAGATTCAAACCATATTTCCATTGCCAGAACAAATCTGGCCAGAGAAAACGCAATTAATGGTAGACACAATGCAATTAGCCGGGATTCTTCGTGACTGCGAGCCAACGTGCTTCGTTTCTTTGTTTGTCGTCCCTACTTGTAGCCTGTCTGCGTTGTCTCCCCTCGCCATGCCACTCAGCTTCACCTCTTACTTAGCGCAAGGCATGGTCGTTGTTTCCGATTAAACTTGTACGCGACTCGGGCAAGGCAGGCCATAATGCAATAAAAACGAAAACATGTGCGTGGGTTGATGGCTGATAGTTGTCTTTAGGGCTCAGACTGGAGATCCGTCGTCCATGTGACCAGTGCAGTAAGTAGTCATGAGAAAGAAAACAAGGCCCCAGTTTGAGAAGGTTTCGAAACCTGTCCCCAGATAGATTATTTCCTTTTTCTCATACTCGTACTTCTTATGGTCGGTTGACCAAGAAAAACCCTGAGCAATATTACGTCGACGACGACCAGAGCAGAAGAAACGATTCCTTGTAGATTTGAAATTGGTCTCGGAATGAGCTGCAGCCAGTGGCAGTGGTAGTAATGGTAGCACGACAAGTAAAATAAATTTGTGTGAAGACGATCCGCGAGTACGAGCACCGCAGAGAACTGACTTACGTACGAGGATGAGATGTGGTGTGGTGGAAGAAAGAACAACCAATGCCTGGTGGAAAAATAGCTGAGAAAACGAAAAAGGAAATGAATAGTCGGGTGTGGGTCTCCGTTATACGTCGACGGCGACGGGAGTAACGTTATAGAAAAGACTCGTATTACTTTGTCGACTTGATTCCTTTTCCGAGTAGCAAACCAAGTAACAAGCCAAATGAAGGCGAGGGAGCAAGAGCAAGCAGGTTGTTGGGTAAGGTTGGATCTCGATCTCTCCATGAAATGATGATGATGCGATGGTTTCCAGTTTCATTCCAGTATTACAGGAAAATTCATTTATAATTCCTTTCTTTACTAATGCAAACCCTTCCAACATGCACAGAGCTCAGGCTAAAGGACCATGTTCGTCTTGTGCACGTCTGCCAAGGTTTTAGTGCGTATTTATAGTAATCAGTTTCATTTCATCTTCTTTCTCTGCGGTGTGCCAATGGCACCAAAGACAACTTTACTTATCTTTTCTTACCTGCCCCCACCGGCTTAACTCGTTCTATCATGAATCGTCTTTGAGCAATCATCTTGTATTGAAGACTTCGATCTTTCTTAAACTCTACGTTTTCTCTGCTATCTCAATGCCACAGACAGATTCTCCTGCGAGTACCTAAGCCCAAACCCAAGCCTCGATTCAGTGCTATTCTGCTGCTGAGTGCTGAATCCTCGATTTGAGGCTTTGGAGTCTGAAATGGGTTGAATTTTTCTCCATAAGGAGAATGAGAACTCAGAACGAGAAATGGTGCAGGTTGCCGTTGCCATTCACATTCACAAAATTCATATTGCATGCCATGCCATGCTTGAAACTCTTTCTTTACTACGGACGACTACGAGCACAGGTCGTGAATGTGAATACGTGGTTGCTGTACAAAAACCTCGTTCCACACACCGAGCCGGAATGTGAGCTGGCTGCTGGCTGAGGCTGCAGTTATCGATTTGCGTAGTGAAAGTGCAGCCAGGAAAAGTACTACGAGACTACGAGTTGAGCTGTCGTAAAAGCTTACTCGCACTCAGCGGCAACGAAAACTTTTCCCATGCACCGCCACAACGTACGCTCTCGTCTCGCTATGCCTATTAAGCATGTATATGTACCATGCCAAGTCCCGACCGACTGACAAGGAGAGTCCACAGGTCGCCCCCTTTCAAATTCAGTTCAAAATTTTTGTGATGATAGCCCCTGTCCAGAAACCCCCAAAGTGGTCTCAGTTCGCGCAACGCTCAAAGGAACTCGAGATATTACAAAAAAGAATTTTCGCCATGTCGAAATAAAGAATTCCTTATGGAAATTAACGCGTGAAATTGCTATTTTATGAATTTATAAAACAAACAAAATATTAACAAACAAATGGCAACGATTAAAGTTACAAACGTTTCTAACGAAAACTCCCATTTCTCCATGTGCAAATTCCAAGATTCTTTTTGTAATATCTCGAGTTCCTTTGAGCGTTGCGCGAACTGAGACCACTTTTGGGGGTTTCTGGACAGGGGCTATCATCACAAAAATTTTGAACTGAATTTGAAAGGGGGCGACCTGTGGACTCTCCTTGCGAGCTAATGTGTGTTACATTCTGCAGTACCATTACTACTGTTAGTACTACGGGAGCCACGATGCTGGGCTGATGCTGCTGCTGATCTGACTACAAATATGTGTTACTTGTACATATGCACGGAAAGAAAGCGGTACGCGAAACTCGAAGAAAGGATGAAAAGAAAAAGTGTGAGAGTGAAAGAGAAAGTACGAATGAATAGAAAGAAAGAAAGTGGTAGGCTGGCTGAGACCGCTTGGCCATGCTGCTGGAGAAAAGCAAGCACTGACTCCTAAATCTTTCAATATACTTGCAGCAAGCCAGTGGCGGTAGAGCTACTGGAGTAATATACGAGATATTTTTGTAGTGCACGTAGAGTGAGTAAACTTGTAGTACAATTTTAATGGCACCTTGTGTATGTAGAATGAGCTACACAAAATGGCTTCACAAAAAGTTTAAAGCGAAAGACTGCCTCGCCGGCAATGCCAGGAGAGGAACGAGCAACCTACTTTATATTATGACTGGCTTCAGTGCTGTGCCTGCCTTCCGTGCTGTGCAGTGCGGTGCCGGGCTTGTTGTTGGAGTCCTGGATTAAATGATGTTAATCTTCTTTCTCTTAGCTCACTACTTTCTCTGTACTTCTCGTGCTCGCTCTGGGAACGGGGACTCGTTGCATGATTACTACCAGTACAAGCCGCCTGGCGAAGCCTGTGTTCAGCGAGACCGGCAGCAGCACGTCCAAAGTCGTAGTCGTGGCCTGGCGTGACACATTTTTAAGAAAGTGGACTGCAACCTGGGAATATTTTATGTTCTCGAGACGTGCGACTGTACTCGCCTTGTGTGCACTGCGCTCTGTAATATTTTCTTATGATAAATGAGAAAGAACAAGATGGATTAACATCCTGTACGATATGAGCGCGTGCAAAGCGGAGTTCTGCGCGTTCTAACGCGAGCACTGAGCAGGAGTTTAGCTTAGCTCTGTTCTGAATCCTAATACTAATGCCTGGTACTAATGCTAATGCGCTGCTTCGCCATGTTTTATTAAAACGACTACCGTACAACCTACGTATGCAGTAGAGCAAGTTAATTAATAATGCGCCTTTCTCTTGCCGTATTGCAGGCTCAAGAAGATCACGATTCTGGCACTGAGTCCGACGACGAGAGCGGAGACACTAACGACCTTCCCGGCGACCGACACAGTAAGTACAAACCATTTTCTTTGCACCGCCGCCGTTCGCTATTCACACACATTATACGCTGCATCCTTGAAGCCTAGCATAGCACGCGATGATACAGTAATGCTATGGCTGGCTGTAAAGATCTCAAATTTTCCGGTATCGAATTTCGCGATTACGACGCGATGTAGTAGACGGTAACACGATCTCGATGGTTGATCTCATCTAAATTGTAACACGACGACGCGAAGTAGCGACGATAGCAATTCTTCGATAGAAACTATTAATAATATGGCGTAATGGCAGATGATAACGATGCTATTAAAATGGCACGGCCGCAATGGCACAGCGTAGGTGCATTGCGGGCATGGAGTCTTGCTCAATGCAACGTAATGTGAACCGTGAACGCGTGAACGTGACTCTTCGAGTTTTCCGATCGCATCTCCTTTGAGACTTACACTGCCGCAAATCGTATTTGACCGAACCAAGTCTTCAGCACTTCTTGCTTTGCGCCTACGCTGCGCTGTTCAATTTTCAAGATTTATCCGTAAATAGTAAACGCTTTCCACGCGAATTTATTGCATAATTAATGACACAGTGCGGTTGAGCTCCACTCCACACTTAGACCCGTCCTTTGTCCCATTAAATCTAAGCCGCGGCTCGTAATTTCTTAATTATTGCTAAATTAAATTGAGGAAAACTGCAACTGGTCTGCTTTAACTTAAAGCAGGCCAGTCATAGTAGGCGGCTGGGTGATTAAAAACTATATCACAAGATTTGAGCCAACATCAAATAAATTGACCAGCGCTAGTCAACATTTTCCTCGTACGTCTTACTGCTGCATGCCGAATGCCGGCATGGCACACATTGCGTGCATTGTATTATTATGTCATTTATCAAGGTCGACAAGAATAGAAATGGAATAAATTTTATTATGTGAAAAAGTTGTATCGCGTATGATGCGCGATGCTGGCAGTACGCCGTCTCGCTCGCTCGCAGGTTTCAGGTCTGGGTTTCTGAGAAAAACTTATTAGAAAAACATGTAATGTGTTTCTTGTAGCCACACCACAGATTTCCCGTGTGCACTGGACGAACATAAAACAAGATTCCATTTTTCGCAATGGGCACGGCATGCCGGCCACAAAGTAGGCACTAACCAAACTCGTTCCCGTCCCCATTCTCTCGCATTATTGCAATGCCACCAGCGCAGAAAAGGAACCTGAACGTGGATCGATACCTGGCGAAAGGCAGCTCGCAGCAGTGTATTTTTGTTGTATTATATTTCTCAGCGGTACAAGTACAAGTTTCTTGATACAAAATAAAAGACAACATTTTTACTGGAAAGGCTTGGGATTAAGGAGGCAAGGCAAGGCAAGGCAAGGCTTCGTAGTTCGTAGCCAGAGTAAATGGCAACATTTAGCCGGGCTTTCCTGAGTTGAGAGAAAAATGGCACCGATATTACCGCCGCAGTGCCATGCCGCAATGATGCATTGCATTAAAGTATTACGATTTCTCGTCGAGGTTGGGTGAGAGAGTCCAAAATGCTCTGCAAATGGCTACGAGCAGCGCAAAATTTAAAGTTGGTAGCCGTCTAGCCCTAGTCACCAGCATCGCAGCATCCATCCAGAAAATGAATACATTTAGGCCATGCTGAGATACATTATCGTAAGATATTAATATTCTCATATTAAAAGGCTGATTCTGCATCGAGCTGAGCGCAGCAATGGCACGGCACGACGCACCGCACCACTACAAAGGATTGCATAAAAAGTTGACTTGGTTTGTGCCGTGCCATCGCCGTGCCTGACAAGCGGAGAATCGAAATAGAGGAGAGATGGAAAGAAATATTAATTAACCTGTCAAGTTTATTAATATACTCATCTCTTGTGTTGCTGTTGCTCTGCTCCTTTAATTCTTCAAAATTCAATTTCAAACCCCCAAAATAGCAAGGCAAGGCGAAGCGACGGCAGACAGGAGTGCGCTTGAGCTTGTGCGCTGGATTACATTCATAAAACTAAGCAAGGCAATTTACTCTCGCATTGTAAGCTCTGAATTAGTTTTCGTACCAGCAGCAGCACAGCAAATGTTGTGGCCCTAGCCCTGTCTATAGCAGAAACCGACACCGGGCCCGAGCGCAGGGCAGGTCTCGTCATCTCTGCTACACTCTTATCAATTACACCTGTCCAACCGTACGCCTCTGCTCACGTTCTAAATCATCTTTGCCATTACTGAACCTGCAGCTTGCTTGAGCTCGCATCGTAATCATGAATTATTGTAAAGGTGCAATTTATATATGAGAACGAAGCAAGTGAGTCGGGATGCATTCTCCGGTATCTCATTTATATTTTTGCCCATGCGGAAACCCGGAATGGAAACCTTGTACCTAACACGTCAGTAGCAAGACATTATTGTGAACGCGAGAAGTGAGTGACTCACATTGCAGTGCAGTTCGCATATCGCATTGCTTCGCCGGGCCATGCCGGCATGGCAAACAGTCAGTCGTGGTGGTAAGAACACGAGGAGCAGCAAGATTTAATCAATAAAAAGGAAAAAGTACAAGAAAAGAAAGGAAAAGCAACGGAACGGCAGTCAGCGAACGGCTGAACCCAAATGCAGAAATACGAAAAACGAAACACGAGAATAAATGGGAAAAAGTTCACAAGTCAGAATGAGTTTCATTCTCACTTTGTTATTATTATTACCACTGCCATTGCGCGCCTGTGCCATGTACATTTGTGTCCATTTGGTTTACTTTTCCTGAATGTCGTATTAATACAAATAAGAAGATACATGCTTCAGCCTGTCCGATATTGATTAGCACCACCACCGCAGCCGGCTAAGCGGCCAGGCTTCCGTATGTGTACAACGCTGCTGCTGCTGCTAAGACCAGCCGAACGAAAAAGATTTAGTAGGAAACTTAATTATGATTTATCAAATTAAAACTTCTTGGGCTTCTTCCCGCTCGCACTCTGCACGGCACCCAGCACTTGGTGTGCTTCAGTCCGGAGTTCATGCCATGCCACGCTCCATTGCCAGGCGAGGCCGGGCTAGACTGCCATTTACAACTGCCATTGCCTTGCCTTATTGCCTACTTTTTCATAACAATTAATTTGGTTTCTAATTTAAGATGAAATGAATTTATTTCAATTCCATTAATGCACTGCGGTGTTCAGTAGAACTGAGCGACGCAACTGGCTTCACTTTTCACTAATTATTTACCTTCAAGTAGCTGAAGTTTGGCTTTGCAAGAAATTCCGTCTTCCAGAAGCAGTAACTCATAATACGTTGTAGCCATTGCCTTTGCGCGTAATGACGCGACTCTGCAGCAGTTTTGAACAAGTATCAGGCAAAGTGCAAAAGGCTGTCTTATCTGCAAACTAATATTCCACGCTACTACCGTAGATTTTCCCGAATTGGCATTTTATCTTTAGTACACATTCTCCCGCGCTCCGTGTATTGAAGCAAGCAAGGCAGGAGCTCTTTTACATTCATTCATCCGAAAAGGAAATGTTAACTTAGCATTTGCATTCACACACGCCGGTGTGGCGGTGGCTGTCTGAGTTGGCCTTTGAGTCTGAGTCCATGGAACAGTTAATGTGTACTTTTCGCAAATGCTTAGCCTGACTGTGCGTGGTGTGGCATGGCATGGCGTCAGGGAATATGAATATTGCAATGGCAATGGGATTTGCAATCTTCCGGAAATTCTCAGCCGATACTGCTTTTACTTCCTTTAGACCTCCGGCGCAGTGCAAATTCTATTTCTCCGGCCCAATGCCCTCCGACGGGCAGGCCACATCGTCGTCAAGAACCTCTTCGCCAGTTATTACTACCCATTCACATTTAGTTGCAGTATTAGTAATAAGTAGTGCGTGATATTACACTGTAGCACCACCGGCTCCGCACCGCCAGTGTAAAGTGAAGCCGATAAGAAAGGAATACGTAAAATATAACAGCTTCACCTAAAAACCTTCGCTTTGCGCTGCCACGATCACGATTTCGTTTTATGGCATTAAAAATTTATGTGACCATTCATATTGAATTCCACTCTATCTTGACTTTTGCTCGTTCTTTTCTACAGCCACGGCATTCTGCACTTTGCACAAGTCGGAGAGACGAGAGCAGTTTAGGTTGGCCTCCACATTTACGCTCGAATGGGAACTCTCAACAAATAAGCCATTTCGAACCATTTCTTTTGTCTGTTGGCCTTTCTGCATTTTTACTACAATTTCTCCTGCTCCGTTCTTTCGTGGCCCAATTTTTCCCTCCCATTCCTTGCATTGTTCCATTTAATAATGCCACAAGCTCGCCAGCGAGTGCAAAATCCGTAGCCAGCAGTAAGCAGAGAGCGTAGCGCGAATCCAAGTCATAAAATTAAGGATGCATGTTTGGAAAAATTTTACATGCAAGGTGCCGTACGTGTATGCTTATTGCCGGGTTTGGCTCGCCCCTGCATATTTCTAGAACATCGCTCGCTGGTCTTTCATTAAATCAATACCGTGCAGTATTTGTCCGAGATCGTATCGCGCCGGTAATCGCCATGTCTCAACGTTCGCTCTTGCTAAGCGGAAAGTTTTAACATTTAATCGCCGTCGCCTTTACATTTATGCAATTGGAATTCTGTCATGCGGAACTTCTGTTGTAATTTGGGCCAGAGACAAATGGGGCCTCAAATGTATCGATTTGCTTTCCCTGTAATTCCGGCTGTACAACTTCGGCACGGTTGGTCAGTTGATTGCGACGAGATATGGCAAGCGCCAGCTCAAGGTCAGTCCGTCCTACCACACATACTTGAGACAAAAATGCGCAAGATAATTAAACATGAAAGTCACTTCAGATTGCATTGCAGTGCGCTGCATTGTGGTCGAGTTCTCGTCCTCAGCCGGAGGTGTTTGCGCTCTTGATGATGGGTCGAAGAAAAGCAGACCATCGCAGCGCAGCACAGCAAGGAGATTAGAAATATTTTATGCAGATTCATCGTCAACTATTTTTTGGTCAATTCATTATTTCGTTCCCGTGCTCTCGTTGCTGCTGTATTGTGCAAGGCATTGCAGGTACACATGCGAATGCTTACGCAGACCATTTATTCATGAAACGAAACTTAACGTGCTGCACACCACCAAACTATTCGAACGTATTTTTTGTCTCGCCTTGTATTCTTGAGTAGCTGAACCACGCACAAAGGTGTATTATTATGATCACTGGTTTATACAAAATTCATCATTCTTATTATTCAGATTGTCCAAACCGAAGCCAAATTGTGGTACGCCGTATAAAAAGTACTTGGATACCTGTCCACGTCTTCGTTCGCCGGGCTCCACATTATTTTTTCCATTTATTATCCATCCGATGAATGAATGAAAGGGTTGACTCGGCTCGGTGGACGAGAAGAGCCGGCCTGAACACTGGCATGGCAAGGCAATCGAAATAGCAATGCGTTATTATTATTATCATTTCTCTGTAATAATAAAGAGAAGAATAATGATATGGAAGAGCCTCGAAGAAAGAGTAGACTCGAGTATTTCGATTCAGCCTGACTTGGCCATCGTCATCGCAGAGATATGAACAATGATGATGATTATGAAGAGACAAGATGGAATTATAAAGGAAAAGAATACAAACTCTTTTGGGACTGAATGCGTACTGCGTATTATCATTACTACAAAGTGTAAGGCGAGGCAGGCAGTACGCAGTGAAGGAATCTTTTCTCCCTCCAGCTGAATCGTATTTAGCGTACTACGCTCCGCGTGTTCGCATAGTGGAGACACAACAATGTATACTCATCTCGCTGGCGATCGTGGCTACGTGGTGGCTCAGGTAGACTACGCAAGAATGTGCGCTCGCACATGAATTCCCACTTGTTCATCTTCATACTGCGTTCTACATCAGCACGTCTTGAAAATTGATCTCGATGTCAGTGCCAACTCGTTCATCCCTAAGCCTTTCTCGTATCGTGTTACACAGTCCGTGGAGAGTGGATGACGCGTCCTGAGCCGAAATTACGATTATTACCTGTCGTTGACTTGATTTTATGAATAAAATTACTTGCGAAAGAATTTTTGTAACTTATCTGAAGGATTTCAGCCTAGCTAAGCATCAAGGAACAAATTAAAGTTCATAGTTTACGTTTACGTCACATTTTTTGCTTCGTTCGAGTTCCATCAACCGTCTTTTCAACTTGATTTCATCTTCTGCACCGAGCGAACTGGCTCACTCTTGACATAATGATTCATGGTTCTGTGTGTGTATGTAAATCTTCTGGTTGACTGGAAAATCATTTATGCACAACATCCTCTGGCTGCTGCTGCTGATGTCGTACATGTTAATAGAATAGACAGACAGGTAGAAGACTTAAGTAGTGGTAATAAGCAACTCTTAAGCAGCTTTGTGCAAATCCTGCCAATGTTTACGCGTTTACGCCATCATTTTTTATTTCTGCTGCGTGAGTTCACAAAAGACTGTGGCATGGAAAATTTTACTCGGCCGTAGCTGTAGTATTTGAGAAGTCTGTTTCTGTTCATTGAATCAGGCGAATCAATTCAAGTATTACCGACCCTCTTCTATGCGGTTGGCGTACTGCAAAAATTGTGTAGGATGCGATCAGATTCTCTCGGCTGCGCTACTGCTTTTACATCTGAGTAACCTTTTGAATTCGTTTATGCCAGACATGTACTGCACAAAAAGGTGCGAACTTCGAGCCGCAATCCGATGCACTACTCGAAGCTGTGCTGTGTAATCGATTAACTCGTGTATGCATGTTGCAGGAACGAAGATTAAGTGAATTGAAGCCGTCATCATCATTAAGAACAACATGCACTTCAAAAACAGGAGAGAATTTAATATTTTTTCTTAATGATTTTGTCAAGACTTGAGACTCGGTGCCAGAGTCAATGTATGAGGCATGTCTCGCAGCGCAGCCAAGTCGAATTTCCCGAAACACGAAAGTTTATGCTTATCATTTACACAGCATGTGGATTTCAAGAGCGTTCAGCGCCGAGCGAACCTCGCACTGCCGCAGCACTGCATTGTTGTGTTGCAAGAAAAGATTGATGATTCGTTTAAGATGAAGCATAGCATGGTCATGTCAGCAACAGTCATCTAATTTCGTGCACTTAATATTCCGTATAATACCGCGTACTGTGAGCACAATATTGGCGAATATTAAAAAGGAGTCGTCGGAAAAATTGTATCGTGTAGCCAAGCCTTCGTGGCAGTGCTTCATATTTACAATTCAATTTATTTTTAATCACTAAACACGGAAAGAGTGCGCGCTCGCGCAAAGGCAAAGGCGAATATGCAGAATATTAATTGTGTATGGGTTTTACGTTGGCTGGCCCAGCCTGAATGGCATGATTGCATGACACAAGGAAATCCTTATCCCATGAAAGGAATCCCGAACCAGACACCAACCGAGTCCAAGTGCATGAAAGAGTTGAAGTTGGAAAGTCTTAGCAGCACAATAATGAATCCTCATTCATTTTCATCATTCTTCTGCTGACTACAACAAAGTATTCCCTCACCACTTCCACTGCTACGCCGAGCCGTAGTCGTAAGTCGTACTACTACCGCTGATGATGAAGGTCACGGATTACCCATTAGTTTTGAACAGACAAGCGCATAGCGAGGCAAGGAGAGCGAGAGAAAGAATATTTTTCACGAAGCGAAGCAAAAGCAAAGCGAGACGAAGAGACGACAAGACTTCAATGGAGAATGAAAATGAAGTCGTGCTGGTAGCAACCATGCAGTGCAAATCAGAATCAGGATTTTCAGGATATTCATCAGACAGGAGATCACACACAAAAAACGCTGTGCTGCACGAGCACAGGCTCAACTTGGCGCAACTATGCCGAGCCAACCCAGCCTGTGCTGTTGAAAAATGCATTGAAAGGAGAATTATTAGATGCTATTATAGACCGTGAGCTCAACTCTTTTCAACAGAAAAGAGCCTATAATAATACTTAATTGCATGTGTCTATCTATCTCGCACTCTGCGTTCGTCAGCAGTTCACGTTCATGACTGACTGCTTTAGCCGTGATATGGCCACGGCCACGGACTCGACGTTGACTATATAAAGGCTTCTAGAATTTCAAATCACAATGCACGGGCACACGGGCAATATATTACAATGTAACATAATATTCCGCCTGTACTGCATTTGATCTCGTGAAAGATGTGATGGACTCTTTATTCCCCAAGCTGACTTGTGATGTATTGTCTGTTTTTTGGTAGCAAATAATTATGGCAATGGTGCATAAGGCACAATGCATGGGGCTTGGCAAATCTCCATTTGGTGCAGCCATGCACTGAAACCTAATACACAGGACACCTTGCCACTTGCAATATTAATAGACTGGACCTTTGCTTCACAGTACGCTGTAGCTGCAGAGAATTTAGATTGCAATCGACCGAGCACCAAAGTGAAGGAATGAAGAGAGAAGAATGCAGACAAGACAATTTATTAATTGAACGCTGCTTTGCGATTGCTAAATCCGCGATTCAAGAAGATTTGAATAGAATTCCTTTTCATGCGGCTCTTTTCTTATGAATGGTCCGCGTTGGCAGCCAGAGAAGTAGCTTAATGAAGAATAAATCTGCATGGCGAATGATTGTCTGTCAACGAATCTATTTTTATCGCTGCGCTCGCTCTTGCCCATCGTACTACGTGCTCGCTAACTCAACACTAATGCGAATCCATGTTTCACAAATTAATTCAGGTTCAGACTCACTCAAACTGCATTCTTTAGGATGTGCCTTTCAACGAGTGCACTTTTCATGGTCAGTCTGGTGACAGGGCTCGGTGCAAAGTGAAATAGCCTGGCAAAAGTCCTTTTTAATTGACCTTAACTTGTCTTTCAGAAACTCTTCAGACAAATTTGATTGAATAGAAACACAAACTTTTATTAATGCCACCTCCGGCGTCACGGTCCTGTTCTCTGGTCTGCATTAAATCAACTTAATCTCCCATGAATTGCCAGAGCACTTGAATGTGCCAATTCGCTTTTGCAACTCGTTACCCGTCGTCGTCGGTCCTCGCCGTTGTCGAGTGGTTTGGGTTTATTAATTCATCATTTATGAATTTTAAATCAAGATACGTCAACGACAGGCAACGGCGGAATGGGAATGACCATTGGCCAATGCAATGCAGCCCAGCTGTGAGTTTGCGAATTTAAACCACACTACGCTTGAACCAGCTAATGACGGAGAATTAAAATAAATTGCTTGTAATGACAGCACATTTGATTTCAAGTGTTAAGAGCGCTGTGCAGTCTTCGAACTTTGCATGCTCTCGCCTGGTGTTGTACCCGCCGAGACCTTTTGAAGAGGAAACTTCTCTTTCAACTACCAATATTAAATTTAATTCCTTTGTAAATGAGAGACCTTTAACCTCATTCAGCAAAATACAAGCATTCAGGCCCGGCTTTAGTAAGAGCACATACCAATCATAAATCCCATAGCTTGGCTACGGCCACGCTACGGCAATAGCCAGTTACAATACGCATTTAAAAATGTAAGCACACGCTGAGTGTTCACCAGAGACCCAAGATGAACAAGCCTGAGAATCTTCTTTGAAATGAAATTTTCCCCCAGTGTGAACATAAAGGTTAATATTTTTGTATTCAAATTTTTACATTATGCATCTGTTTGAACTCTTTAAATTCAATTCACCATATTTCTTTAAAATAGCCGTAATTTCATGTACTTTATGCTTGTCGCAATCGTACTTTGTCGCCTGCGAGCCAGAATCGTTTTTCTTGCTACCCAATTTTGCTACGTTTATATTAAAAACTCTCATTCTTGAGAATTTAGGAGTTTTCTGACACGAGATGAGAAAAGCATGCACTGTACAGGCACAAGGTAAGCGTGAGATACGACTTGGATGGAAAAAGTTCATATAATTTATAGGATAGATTTTTATGACAGAAGAAAATGATTTTTCATTTTAACATGCATAAATATTAAACATATTCGAACTATTGCATCAGTATTTATGTAGAGCTCGCTGTATTTGTTCGATATTAGAAAAATCTTTGAAGTGAATTGCAAATATGCACAGCATATGTGTGCTTAATAATACGACGAGATCTTTCTGATTTCATCCTATTGCTTCCCATTACCATCTCAAGCCTCGAGCCGCGCAAGACTCGAGTATTTGTATTCGCACACTTCTGTATGCATGCACTGGCAAAATGCAATATTCAAGTCAATTTTGAAACTTAAGAGTTCAATGCAATACCAAGTGTACGGAGTACGCGTACGCTGTGTTCTGTAGACATAATAATAATATTTCATAGTTCATGATGCATCGTTATTGTGTAATATCCGGGTAAAAAGTCAATCTGCCTTCAAGCAGTTTTAGCACACACGCTTGTGAACAGCGAAGATTGAAGTTGTAGTCTTTGTCTCCTATCTCCCATATGCTTGTACAGAATACGACTACTATTTACTAACTTCAATCAAAATTTTGCAATCTGACAATGCACACGGCTTAGAATTGGCAAGGGCAAAATCAAGAATCAAGACCAAGCCTCATCCGTTCAAATTAGTGCGCAAACTCCTGTCGCTGTCCTGTCATTCGCCGCTGCGCTGCTATTATTAGTCGCATTCTTATTCTCGTTCTCGTGCTCGTACCGTATAATTCATTAAGAATGTTTCAGTTGAATTACGACCCTGACTTTTGGAGTATCGTGGCGTAGTATTTTATTCTCCTTTCCCATGCCACATCATCATTATTACACGTAAGACAATAATATATTATTAGTGGGAGAAAGAACGAGACGAGCGAGAATTTGTAGTTTTAAGTTGAATAAAAATACAAGTATTTTTTGTGTGATTCCGTGGAAGGCGAGGCACAGCACTGGCTTGAAGGTATTATATCAAAAGATCACGATCACGATGATGATCGCCGTGGCATGCCATGCACGCCAGCCAGGTCATGCAGCACTGTGGCCGGCTGTGAATGATGTATGTAGTAGCTGCTGGCTGGATAGTATCGCGTAGCATGTAATGAATGGTAAAGACTAATAACTTACTACTGCAGTTAAACGCTAAACCAGGTCTGCCATATATCTTAATACTATTCCATCAGACACGGCACAAATCGTGGAAGAAGACTAATTTTATTATATTGTATTAAAACCTCAAGTATATCATTATTATTTGGAAAACACGGAGCTAGACCTCAATTCACTCACGATGAAGGTGATAGCATGATACGACCGAGCTCGGGAGCGGGTATTTAAGTATTATATATTGCTGCCTCTTTTTATCGAGTAAATTGTATTGTAAAACTAAATTTTGGCAAAACAACTCTTTGTGCGCACTGTACGTCAAGTCTTGGCCATTTTCACTTGGCTTTTCTGCGAATTCACAATTCACATTCACAACTACTACCGTGCGCTCGCCATTTACCATTTACCGGGTACAAAGTGAACACATGCAATCTCTTAACAGTCAACAACAGCAAAACAACTCGAAGATCGTCGTACATCGTACTATTTACTCGCGCTGCGCTGCTGCTGTTCTATTTCGATTTCACGATGCGGAACATGTGTGTGTAGATAAATGCCAGTTTGGCAAATATGATCATTCGAGCCGTATATTCATATAAGAATTTATGCACTACGTTTCGAGAATCGAGATCCTGTTCCAATCCATTCCATTCCAATCCCACTGCCAAACCCAACGGCAAACTCGTTTTTGCAAATACGCTGAAACCGAACCCATATTTTAATATGCCATCAGCTTGTATCATTTTTTTGTAAGCCTCAAGTGGGTTTGAACTTTTTGTTCTCGTGAATGCTTATTAAGATTTTTTCGTTCTTGTTCTGGTACAAGATTGAAAACGAGGATTGCATGTGTACCGAGAGTGACATGCGTTGCGACTGCGGCGATAAATTTCTCGTATTTTTGTAGCACAGCAATAATTTAATCGTCACATTAAAAATTGAATTAAATTGTGACAAGCCTGGATGAGTGGTTGACGACGACGGAATGAATTCGCTTGTCTGAAATCAGTTTCTGCGGTGCCCGCTGCAGCACAATGCGTACGCGATTCTTTTTATTAAGAAAGATTTATAGGCTTCATGTCTCGACTGCGCTCACAGCTCGGAAGGCTTAAGAAGGTAACAGCTTCACCTTAAATAAAAGTTAATTGAAATTCATTTCAACAACCGAGTAATATTTTCTAATGGGCCCTTGAGAGCTGCAGCAAAGCGTTGCTTACAAGACAACGGCGAGCATGGCTCGCGTAGCTCAGCTGAAGAGCCATCGTTGAGGTTTGAATTATGAATTCAAGAGGATGTACGTGGAAAAGCACCGCATCGCTCCGCATTGCATTCTGCAGTGCTCGGAGTTCAGGTCACCAAAAGCTGAAGCGAAGGAGAAAACTAAAGTTGTAATTCGAAAAATTTTTAAGTGGAACAAATTGGTTATACTAATAATAGTCGCAGCGCTCATTCTCTGTAGAATAATAACAGACTCGGATCTTTCAATGTGAGCCTGCCTGCTCCGTGCTGACTTGGCTTGGCACGACGTGGCATGTAAATAGAAGTGAATTACATAAGATTCGACTTTAATTCCTTTTCACTGCCCGTGCTGTGCTGTACTGTTGGTTTAAATAAGAGAAAAATTAAAATCAAAAGAAGCAAGCACTGGTACATTGCATGCATGCAGTGCCTTGCCTGCTCTGTGCTCAGCTCGCTCAAAACTTGTATATTTCATTATTATTGTTTGGTTGATATCTGGAACTAATTCAAACTGTCGAATCTCACTCTCATTCTCGTCTTGTCTCGTACCGTAGACTTCTTACGTTACGTTAACAAATATTCCAAGGTCAAAACTATCATCATCAGGACCAGCCAAGCCAAAGCCAGGAGCATGGGATAGAACGACGACCGACCCATTGCCATAGCCATCGCGTCGCTGCATTGCAACAACATTTTAAACAAGTCCGTCACATTAATGTGTAGCATGACTATTCTTCCTCTGGATGAATTAATGAGGCCTGCATTATTACTATGATTATTATAATGATGGAATACGGCGAACAGTGTACTTGTACTGCGTGTGCTAAAGACTGAGACTGGTCTTGCCTCTACGATTGTATTGCTGTTTTAAATGCTGCTCGCAATGGGAATTGAGAATTTAAAAACTGTTTGACTCATTATGACGCTCGTAAGCGATTACGCACTGAAACTCAAGCGTTTGCCTTTGAGCCATTAGCTGATTGTTGATGATTACAATTGATTCAGGCGTTATTGATTACCGGCAGCCCAGAGTTCATGGCTCGACTCGCCTGCAATCAAGCGCGCTCCGTCGTTACGTGCTGCATGCATTGGCAGCCCAGCGCAGCACAGAGTCGACATTTTATTTCGAATTGTACGTGTCATTCAATGCCATGCCGTGCCGCTGCATCTGAACTGAAGGGAATCACGGCAAGTTTCGCGATGACTATTTTATGACATTTCAAAAAGCACATAAACAAAATCAAAGTAAACAGGCTGGCAAGTCGAGGAGAGGTTTCTCATTACACGCACTCGGCCGAGCAACGGCAAGAAGAGCAGCGGAACAATTTTATTGTCAAATTTTTATTATACGTGCAGCCGTACAAAGTACAACATTGCATTTAATTGAAAAAAAAACACTAAAAAATATGACATGAGCAAATAGAATATGAACCTGACGGAGCGATGGCGAGGTCCGTGTCATTTGTACCGACGACGACTAGACATCGTCGGCTTAATGTGTGCAACACGATGCGATGGAATTGATGATGATGAGAATCATATGATGTTATTGTAGACATGAAATTCAGTTCAACTCAGCAAAGCAAGGTAGAGGAACGTCGAGCCGACGTGCATGCAATGCAATTTAAGAAAGACGACTAGATTTTATAAAACTGACAGACGAAATTATGGCAAACATGCGATGCGATGAGACTGATTTTTGGCTGAAATGAGAAGAGTCCGTGTGCGTATAAAAGACTGCATAATAAATTCACGTGCGCAAGGTAAACTTCTGCTTGGTTGTCTGCCTGCCACGTTCTTTGTTTTCGACTAAGTAAATTTAACAATTACACGTTTTACGTGTTTTAAATGATTCCAAAGCTGTCGTACTCGTACGGTCGTCGTGCTCTAAAGTGGAAAAAGTGCATCAAGCGCAACGCACTGCACACCAATAACAAGCTCTCGTGAGCGACCCAGACCGAAGATTCGTGGTCATTATCTGCAGATTTATTAATTTAATGGACACTGGCTCTCAGCGAATGCATCAGTCGCATGGGCACTTGAACAATGAATTTCCCCACTGTGGACAAGTGAACACAGTCGTTTAAAGCCCAATGTAGCACGTACGAGGGCGAACGGGTCATGCCCAGGCCATGAAATTACTGATACTGGATTTAAACTGACCACGAACAGAATGAAAGCCTGCTGCCTCTGTTGGAGCGTAAAGAGATCAAGTCCGCATGGCACGAAGTTGAAGTGCAAATGGTATATGGGTTTTACGATGTCCCGAAATTGGTTAGATCATTGTTCGCTCAAGTAGTTTGCATTTACACTTACTATTTCCCACTTCTCGCGATGAAGCCCAGCCATCTACTTAAATAATAACAAAGGCCATTTAGTTAACTTAAATACGTTTGCTCCTGGGCTGCTTATTATGCACAAACACACTTGCTGGCTGCTGCTACTCCTGAACGCGGTCAGGTTTTATGGGCAAACATAATTTCCAAAGCGGAATCTCCTGTACACAATGAAACCATTGTTAAGTACGGTTCGGTGAAGCAGCAACAGCGTTTTAGACCGCATCTTATCTGTTGGCTTCGCTTCTGCTACTTGCCAGTATTTGTTTTTCAACTGCCCGAACACATAAATTCTATTGTTTTGTGTTTGAGAGTGCATTTTCATTATGCGAAACGCGGATTGTTCGTGGATCCTTCCTGTCTTTTCCACAGGCATGGCACTGACTACAGTGCAGTGCTCTGATACACAAAAGAACATAAAAACCAGAGCCAGAGCAGAAGCGACGAGAAGAGGGTTATTAAATTGAAAAGGTAAACTAAACCAGATTTAAATTATTTTGTTGTTAGCGTATCAGTTGTTAAAGTACACAGGCAACATACAAAAGGAATTTAAAGTAGATGCTGCACTGGCATTTTGGCACTGCCCAAGCTAAAGAGTGCACATAAAATTCAATCGGGTTTGAATTCAAGGCATGGAGAAGAGATGAGACAGGAGATAAAGACTACGCCATTGACTTTTTGTAATAGGAATTGTGAATTCGTCAGTCGAGTCGGAAGTTGGACCAGTTCAAATCCTGTTTCTGGACAATATTTCGTAGATTTTATACATAAAAAAGGGTTTAGCGCTAAATAGCAATGGCAGTAGCAATAGCGATGCAGAACAAAGAACAATCGAGGGAGTGGATCGAGTTGGGAAGTTGTATTTAATTCCTCGCATACAATGTACACAGTTTACAATTAAAGCAACAGCAGCAAGGCAATACAAAATTAGCTTAATAAAAATGGTTATAAAATAAAAGCCATCATTACCAGCGTACATTTCTCACGTACCTTCGCATTACTTTGGATCCTGTATAATTATCTTTTTATAATCGGCAGCAAAATCCTGTATTAATAATTTTGTATTTGTTTTCCCTTCGCGTATTAGTAATTATATTGCTTTACGATCATTGTTGCGCCGCTGACGCGGACGCTGGGCAAAGGCAATCATCAATATCCATCAGATCTGCACATTATTCCTGCCTGTGCTCTGTGTAACTTTATGGCGCGGTTATTCCGGTCCGATTCGAATGCAGGCTGTAACTCTAGTAGGATTAATTCTCCACAGTCACTCAAACTCAGACTCATTTTTAATTCTTTTGTGCCTCGCTGAAGGAAGAACTCACTGACTGACTTGGAACTTGGTTAGGGGGTATTGTTAGTAATGGAAGCGTGAAAATACAATGCCTGCTCGCCTCGCCTGCCTGGCTCAGCCTTGCTTGCCGGGTCTGAGATTATATATTGATAAGAATGCCCTCACTTGAATAATATTATTATTATGGCCACGGCTCAAACTGCTGCGTCGAAGAAAGGAAGCAAGTAGAAAAATTGCTTTCAGATTTCCATTGTGCAGTGCCGTGCAAAGCGCAGAGAAGAAGGGTTAACACGGGCCGCACTGGCTGTTGTGGAAAAGATACATTTTTATTTTAGTGGCGAAAGAATACAAAATTAAAGTTTATAAAAATCCACAATAAACTACGTGGTAGCATGAGCATAATGGAGACGCAGAGAACCATGAAGCAGGGAAATATTACAGATTGAGAACTCGCGTTTTGTCAGCTACAAAGTTTCCCAAAGCCTGGCCTGCTTGCGGATTTCTTATTTGAGCCACTTCAGCACGCAGCATCACGGAGCGAGCATAATTCGTCGTTACTTTGCATGGTCCATTCCTTTCAATGCGGATCTGCAAGTGAGTGATGAATGGTGTTGAGGGAATCTTGGTGCAATTTGTGCACGCTTGTTACAACACCAGCTCCACACTCATTACGTAAATGAATTCTTTTCAAAGCCAGTCATTCCGTGCCGGGCTGCCAAGAAAACCGGCCAAGACTGAAGAGGGGACAGACGAACCGAGAACAAGAAATGGAAATGGGCAAGGGTTAATAAAAATGTACGAGAAACGTCAAGCCTGAACGGAGATGAGACGAGGCTATTTTAAAACAAATTAATTTCTTTTGTGGGCTAAGAGCGTATTCGCGTATTTACTTTACTTTGTTTTAGTGAGTGTCACTCCTGTAAGAAAAATAAAGTCTGCAATTCCTGCACTGGTTTCACATTTCTGACGAGGTACGAACACGTAATCATTCAATGCTTCTCGATGACTTTGACCTGACTTTGGCTTTTACCAAGACAAACAGTCTACAAGCGACGGGATGATGAAATGAGTAGGAGCAGAAGAAGAAAAACAGTTTAAAAGTATTTAGCAACAGCAGCAATGATTTTATCCAGATAAACACACGCCGCATCAAGCTCCGTGTACGGAGAATGTGGTGCGGTGTGGCATTAAATCTACTTGAAGGATAGACGTCTTAAGTCAAGTCACGAAGATATATTGCAAGCAGATCGCTCCTTCCTTCCTCGCTATACGTAATTATAGGAAGGTTTATTTTCTCTGTGAAGAATGGAACGTACGACTTATTGCATAATCTATGACTTGGCTTGGCTGTGGGCTTTGGAGTTTGGATTCAGCTCACAGTCGGTTGGAGTGGCTGTAGCCTGTATATTTGAAGTGTAGTCTGTCGGTCTTGCATGATTGCATGGCAGGCAGTCAGTGTTTATGTAATATATTACTCATCACCACAACATTATTTTTAAAATCATGAAAACGAAACCTCGCTCACTCGCCTGCTTGGCAAGCGATTAATAGCAGAACCCTTGCGAAACCACAGCAAGTTCAAAGTACGCGAGCAATTGATCAGAGCAGAGCAGGAAGAAAGAGCGATCTTGAAAGAGACGTTTCTAACGACGCTGAAATTCATGACTAATTTAAATAAAGGTCGACCCTGCCCCGCTGTCCTGTACACGAACACGGTGCATGCCCGCCTTGTCGTGTCGTGGCCCGAACTGCACTGCAAATACCTTCTACATGATAAGGCGAGTATTAACATGCTGGTTTACACAGCTATCACATTCGCAGAACTGATCGTGCACGTACGAAAGGTCGTGAGCCTTCGACCTCTTATCCGCTATTTGAACGAGATTTTGAAATACGATTTTTATTTTCTACCAATGCCGTCATGTCATGTTGGCTTTATCATAATCGTAAATTCGAGCTCAATTCCTTTTGAAATATTTTTGATTTGTGAGGGACCATTGCCAATGCAGATGATTACAATTACGATTGTGATGATTATGAGTATTGCATCTTGCAAGCATAATTCACATCTCGTCCTCCACTGTGATGTATTTAGATCTTTCGCGTATTCGAATCGCAAATGCAAAGGAGGTAGACAAGCCAGTCGAATTCAGCACAACAAATACATCACGATACTAATATGCGAGCTGTGCTTGGATTTGACTCGTATACGTTTCTTATCACTTGCATCCGCATGATTAGCGTTACACGCCACATGCTACATGATTGCCGCTCTGCTCAGGGCTCAGACAGTCAAATACGTATCAAGTGGATGGATTTTGACATGCGATTTTTTATAATTGGAATTATACAAGCTTCACACCATCACAATTGGTTCGCTTTCGGGACGGAGCAGATGAAGGATGCGATGGACAGCGTGGCACCTGACATCAGATTGATTGCAAATTGCGGTGCTTGTGAATTACAAGTGTGCTTTGCCGTGCCGTGCAAGCTGCTTCGCTCTACGCCGGTGTCGAGTATTTAAAGCTTGGTTTTCAATCCGCATATCACATCTGAAGTGAACAAATGATGACTAATTTATTATTCCGCGAGTCCCAAGTACATGTCGAGCATCACATTCGGTGCCTGTGGTTGTCGATGATCGATGTACATTTGCAGTGCAATCAAAATCAATTGTACTCCATGCCAAAGTCAAAGTCAACGCCAATGCATTAGTGGGTTTAAGGTTGGATTTTTAATTTGTCATTACCTGAGTGCATGCGCACAGCGTTTTTATCAACTCTATCCTGCTATATGGCATAATTGTAATTGCAGCTTGCATTTTTTCATTTGCGCTTCGTAACGTGCGTCACTCACACACACTGCTGTTTGAGCCGAATGAACCCTAAATCCACATCGAATTAAAGTGCCAGTTTAAATAATCTGCTAACTAAGCACAGCAAGTGCACTGTACTCATTATCAGTAAAGAGATACATTAGTTGGTCAAACCAATTCCTGTGCTCTGTAAAAGTGCAACATCTGTTTCGTAATCATATTTTTCTCCACGAGCTGCTGTTCAGTCCAGAGTCCACTGCACAGGCTCACACAACCAACGGACTCGGTTCCATGCAATGGATTATGAATTAATTAGTGCATGCAAAATGCCCTGACTGACAACGCAAGCCTTCGAGATCATGATCGTGATCGCAAATGATGTCCACGAGCGTGCAAGCTCAAGTTTTGAAAGCAGGCAGGCAGGGAATTAGCTCTGCTGTCGAGTGGAAGGAAACACGCCTGATGAATTCCAACCGTTTGTTTTAGTATTCACACAACGATTCCAATTTTTTTGGAACTTTTGTTCTCGAAGTGTAGCTCATTTCGATACCTTGTTAACTTGTTCGTCAATGCATGTTCTGATTTAGATACGAGTCGCAGATTAGCAATGCAGCACCGCAAGTTCTAAAGACTGCACCCGCACAATGCAAGCTTTTTCGTACCAGTGACTGAACGAATATGTACGTTGTCGGAAGGTTGCTTATCTGACGCAATTATAAAGCCAGTTGGTAATTTTGCAGGCAGGCACGTACGTCCTGTGAATTTTTTCTTTCTGCTGCCGTACTTTTGAGTATTCATTTCAAGTTATGCTCCGGACCTTTCAGAAATTACACCGAGGCGAGTTGAACGAGTAAAGAATTCAGTGTACGAGTAGGCAACTTGAGCGAGTCAAGGCTTGTGTTTTTATAAAAATTATGTATTTATACAGTGCTACTTCAGTACAGAGAAGATGTTTAAAGTCATAATTTTTCTAAACAACAAAGTCATATACAGACGCAGTTCAGTCAAAGATTGTATCAACTCAGACTCGCTCAACTTACACATAACACAAGGGGCATAGCGCTGAAAAAATTAATCTATGGTTTTCATATTCTCACACTATTTTTTCTTGAACGCTGTTAAATACTAAAAACGTGTGTTTTTCTACGTTATAGTAAATTACAACGGTTACTCACTACTACGTTATGAACCGAAAGGCCGTGCTTGCAAAATTCGAATTCTACGGTATATGGAAAGTGGAAACGGCCGGTTGAGATTTGAATACGCAAACGGGTGGCAAAGCTAAAAGCGAAGAGGAAGTCGAGCACACGGACAACACTATAAAGCCAAGTCAGAGAGGATGTGCAATGTGTAAAATGCCATGAAATATTTTCCTCTTGCGTTCGCACACGTACGAGTCATACGACTCATCGCAACGCCACGTTTATGTTCTGTACTGATAGCGAGGCAGTATTTCAAATCGAATCTTTTATATTGCCATTGCCACCACCATCGCATCATCATAAGTCTTTACCCGTGTGCAATACGACTCTTTTCTCTCGTTTACTCTTTTCAGTAACTCGCGACTGATACATGCACCTTTATCTTTCTCGCTCCTTTCTTTTCATTCAAGCGGCAGCCGGGCGGGCATGTGTGCACTGAATTGAGCCTGGTATCAGTGCCTGCTCCAGCCGTCCACCGTTCACTGGCTCAGTGCAGCCTGAATTGGTTTTTTCGGGTAAAAGTGCGCACCGCATAGTAAATCCCAATTCTCTTTCTATACCATTGCATCTTTTGTCTGCCGTTTCTCCGAAAATGGAGTTTTAACTTCGATCCTATCTGCGTTTTTCTCCTTTTTGGATTCGCCATGTATTCGGCAGGACCTTTTTATACGCTCCCGCTTGCACGATTGTGTTCAATGGCTCTCTATAGATCTTGATTCGATTCGATTTTTCTTCCAATGCTATGTCATGCCATTTTCGCTGTTCGCCACCACCGCGTGAGTGTCTCATTCGCATTTTTTGCTCGTGTTTGCCACGTAACGTAATAGCGTCTAGCGTGGTATGTCTCTGATAATGATGATTATTCCTGCCAGGCCCACAGCCTAGGCCTAGGCCGCGAGGATGCTGCTGGCGATGGCGATGGCGATGTCGGTGATGATGACGATGATGAAAATAGAAAGACTATTTTTTTGGTCATTTGATTGAAATCGAGCTGTATGCCTGATATGAACCATTAAATATTAAAATATTAGCCTTTGCTCCTCGCCTGCTCATTTGCAATCTATTTTAACACCAAATACGTTTAATATCTTGCGCTGCAATCGTGCCTGGTAATGTCATAGCCATAAATTATGGACTTAATGTGCGAAATTAGAAGTGAATGATGTTTTTGACTTGTTGCCATATTTCAATGCTTCGTGCTGTTGGCTGCTCTTGTTGCAATGGACTTTGAATCGTAAGTTCACGGCTGTCGTGGTCTTCATACAACGAATCAGTGCGCAGTGCATAAATGCGGACAAGAATCGCCTAATCAATCAAGTTAGACTCAATCTGCAAAAACATGTCCGAGAGGAAAATTGGAATAGAAATCAAGTCAAGTATTAATTGCACGGGTAACAATTTGTGTTCGCTTTGTGCGGCGTGTGCGTCGATGTTGTCTGTCATTCGGCTTTCCTCTGCCTCGAATTTTTTTTACTACATTTGTATTTGTACTCGCCTGACTGCAGGGCATGTCGGTTGTAGGTAAGCTGTAACATTATTATCATTTTGATCGAGTACTGACTGACTGCCGTAATGAAAAACATTTTTTCTCGTAAATTGAATGGGATCGGACTGAGGGCAATTTATTAGACCCAAAATAGCAGAGAGGACAGGAAAGGTTGACGGAATCCACGAACGACTGTCCATAAGGCTTGACGACGACGACGCAGACATATGCACGAACATTATTTGTATCCATCCATCCGACTATGGTGGTAACGTATGCTGCTCGTACTCGTATATTAAAATTCATTCTGGAACCCGGCTCGAACTCGACAGCGTCGATGTCATTGTTAAAATGAAAACCATATGCTGTTCTTTTTCATTCACGTAACTCACTGATACATCACCATACTAAGCAAATAGTAGCAAATGCTGGGTTCAATACTCACACAGGCATGCAGGTAAGGCACAAATGCATTCTCAGGCTAGTTCGCTAGTCAAGTTAATATGTAATTATAATAATAAAGCATTACATAGTACGATCATTTTCGTAAGCCACCATCACAGCTACAGCCATAGCCTTAGCTTGCCTCTGCGTTTGCTTTACCCTGTATCAATAAATCCAATCTTGACAGACAGGTTTCTAGCAGCAGTTATTATTATTTCAAGTTACGAGAAATGTGAAATTGTTATTTCTGTCTTTATGGCATTCGCATTCACGGTCGATCCGGTTTTCGGGCTTTTCTTGGGTTTTGGTCTTGCGTATTGAAAAGAAACACATGATTACGAAATTCAAAGTTGACTTTGTTGCTTGAGGTTGAAGTGTACTGGCAATTTCAGGGTTTCATTATTACAATTGCGTTAGCCTGTTCCATCCGTATGCTAAATAAAGCAAATATTTATTTATACATTTTTAATATAATAAGAGTTCGTTGTTCGACCATCAACTCACGATTCAATCTATCATCTAGCTGATACTTCATTCATCATTTATTATTAATCCCCTTTTGTGTCATTGTCACATTCTTTACGAGCCAGGCATTTTGTACTCCAAACCCTTCATTGCCTTCTGGCCGGCCCGGTGCTTACCTGGTCTGGACACCGTTGCTGCATACCACTTGCATACTACGTGTGTGTATTGAAGCCCGGGTCGATCACGATTCTAGCAAAAGCCATTCTGTGCTGTATGTTTGATAGAAGACAATAATCTAAATGCGACCAGAGGTCTCTAATCGCCCAATCTTTCGTTTCGTTCCATGTAAACTGAAATGGTTTCTTGCGTGTAGGACGAAAAGAGTAAAGTCCAGGTGAAAGTTTGCACACGTAGAGCCGTAAGCGATATAAAACTACAAATATTAACCGATACATAAATTATGACACCAAAAGACAACCGTGCACAGTGCGGTGCATAACGCATTGAAGTGAAGGGATGGATGGTTATTGGCACCGGTATGCCCGTGGCATACAAAGGCCATTAGGAGAATTGAACGAGGCTCCACCGCTTTCTTCCGCCGTGGATGCTAGCATATTCGTAATTCCTATATTTTATCTCTTGTTTTTATTGACTCATTTATAACTCAAAAGCTATTAACAGTTGTTTACATACACGAAAGATACTCCACGGAGATAGACACTAGACACAGGCAGGCAGGCGAGTCCTCGAGCAAATAAAAAATGCACAGTAGTAAAATAAAATTTAGCACCGTTTTGCGTCTCGGCATTTACTGCCATCGTTTCCTTCTCTACTAAAAACAATTTGGACTCTTTTTATGTGCTCGTGCTGATTACATATTCGCATTCATGTATCGCACCCGTCCGTCCTTCGCCGCGTGTAATTAGCAGAAGTGCGCATACGGAGCAGGGAATTGCATGGCTCTCGAATCAATGCTTGTAAAATTTTAAAATGATGCCACGAACCATCATGTCGACTCTCGTCAACGACCGACGAAGCGGGCATGCCGAGTTTAACGGGCTTGGGCAGCGCAGCCAAGTCTCAGTAACGAAGTTCATAATTTTCGCAGCCCCTGAAACCACGCGCAAAATTGCACAATTTCCCCAATTGGCAATTGGTATAATATGAATTTTTTACGAAGTGCTAAAATATTTTTTACGAGTCGTCGTCATTTTTTACGACTTGAGTGTGCACTTGTCTTCTTCCTGAAACGCACACGAAGCTCGCCGAGATGTCAGTTATGAGTTACGAACATGGAGATCAGTTTTTAATTGATTTTGAACAGTGTTTCTGCTTTTTATTTCAGTTTGGAGAAAAGACGCAGATGTTTGCACTCTAAGATTATAAAATATGCATTACACATTCACAGTTACGAGTTCATCCGGCACCGAGACTGAGTCTGGCGCGAGCTATTATTGTAATTGAGACAAAAGTATGTGGTTATGTTCTAAACGACATATTAAAATGAAAACCAGAAAGGCCAGCAGCCAGCCAGCGTCGTCAACGCAGCCAAAACATGGTTAAAAGCGCGTTGCTTTGCCCGTCCTGATGTTATTTTTATGATGTACGACGAAGATAACTCCGTACATGGTTTACGGACGCATTTATCTGAAAACATGCTCGACTGGCGCAAAGTGTGTGAATATGGAAATATTTTATTCGTATACAGTATACCCTGCGACTGCGTTTAATAGTTCTTGTAATAAAATGCTGCTCTTCATGTGCAATTATCATAATATAATATTACACTTCATCCTGCACCCGCTCCTGTAACAACGTTGCGAAGGTCTGTGCTGTGAAAGAATTTACACATTTACGCTCCACAATTGTAATCTTGAAACGAAATCTCTCATTGACATAATAATAAATGTGTCAGCTGCTTGTGTCATGCCAGCCAGCAGCCAGCGCAGCAAAATAACTCGATGCAACTCTTCTCCTCTGCTGGGTCCCAACCCTTTACGTGTTTGTGTTGGCCATCAACTGCAGCAGCAGCAAGCCAAGGGTATAGAGTTCAAGTAAAAGGTCATTAATACGGCATAGTTAGTTTGATTGAGCGAGCGAGGCTCGGCTGAGTACATGTGCTAATTGGGGAGCTGTTATCTCCTCCGCCATGACTTGACAATTCGCTACCCTGCTCACCGCACTTGGTCACGATGCAACGCTCCGCTGATGCTGATATCGATTATTGCGAAAAGCTCAGGCGAAATAGTGCACGGAACACTTTGCACTGACTGACATTTTAAAGCGATGCAAGCTTTGAGTTCTACAAAAGACTTGACACGTTCACGCTAAACGCTAAACACAAACTCCAAGCCAGCCATAAAAATACATTTTGTGCCGGTAGACTAACTTTTGTTTTTGTTGTTTGTGTGAATCCAAGACTGAACAATCAACTAAATCAGTAATTTAATAACAACACGATACACGAGGTACAAGGTCAGGCAACGCAGCAGTGCAGCAGACGAGTAGAGTGAATATTCGGTTGCAATTATTGTGCACCACACGCAGGCTAGCACCTCGTTTTGGGTATTTTGTGAGCGTGAATCACACCACAAGAGTAGCAACAACAATTACGCCATATGCATTGTTTGCATGTTCTCAGACGCAGGACGCAGGCGATGCAAGACGAATAATTGAAAGAATTAAGTGCGAGTACGTAAAGTAAGTATTGATCTTTATGAAGATATAGCATATTTTCCAAGCGTAGCATTGTTATTCTTAGCAGCATGGAACAGCAGCAGTAATTCAGCTCGTGAGTAGTAATTTTTTACAAAACCAGAAACGAGCGAGATAAAGAAAAGAATTGATTCGAATGGAACGAATGATATTGTAAATCTTGGGCTCGGTTGGTTGATCTCACATACGCTCACGGAGCACGGCACGGCACGTATTGATGGGACTTGACTTGAAACATTTATTTTTGAGTTCTCATCATCTGAGTATGATAGGATGAAATGTGGAGGTGAGGTGAGATGATGAGAAAATCTGCTCCATGGACTTTTCTTATTTTTGAAAGAAGAGTGACCAAGTCAGATTCTACACTTTAGCGTTTACATTTGCCTCAGCCTCTGTCTCGCACGTACACGCTCACGTTTACGTTTGTAATATTTTTATAAGATTACAGAAATTGACTACATTTTTCAGTCGGCTAGCCAGTCCAGCTCGCTTATGAAATCTCTGACAGACGGCTGAAAAAAAATCAATGCTCTGCTGATGTATCTATTTTTGTTCTGCACGGTCACCGTTTTATACTTGATATTTTATGACACGGGCAGTCAGCATACGTACAGCTAATGTAATTTTTATATCTTTTCTGTGGTAAAATGTAATATATAAAACTTTGTGCTCAACACTGCTAATAATAATATTGCTCCACAAATATTTAGTTTTGCCATCGCATTTGTTGAAACAATCTTTCATTGCACTTTGCTACTGATGCTGAGACTGACGTGGATTGGTTGAGAGCGCTGCACGAGCCGAATCTTGCGCAACCAAGGTGTGGGCTGAGGTGATAAACTCCAAGAAGGCCGGAGATAAAATGTTTCCAATTTCTCATAAAAATAAAAATGTGATTTTATTCGTAACCTTTTACACGACATTTTGAGGTTTAATACCAGGAAACCCATTTGACACCATGCAGCAGTTGACCCGGATCATAAACTTCATGAAATGCTCTCGACCGTGTCTAGCTGGCAGTACGGGCTGAGGGAAGGAAAATCTTAAAATTTTTATTACAGTTTTTATTTATATTTCTTAATACTGTGCCTGCCTGCCTGCGACATGAATCAGTGGAGTTTAATTAAATTCCAAGCCTATAAACAAGTAGCTCCAATAGAGTTCGTTGCGTTTCTCGGAATTCAGCTTGTATCACAAAGCCAGACAAGATAGACTTCGTTCGTCGCTTTGCTGCTGTTTTGCCCATTTAAGTGTGGCTTTAAGTAAATCAGAGCAGTGCACGAGAGGACATAGGCTTTTGACTCCGCTCATGGTCGGTCTTGGTCTTGGACAACAACTGCTGGGATCTGAGAATCTCTGTAGCGGTAATAAAAAGTATGACCGCCACAGTAAACGTATACACAAGGTATTATTTTTGCAGAGGACCTAAAGCAAAGCAAAGGCATGGCAGAGGAATAAAGTTCTTGTTTGTCAAACCGTGGCAGTGTCTGAGTCCAACTAGCTTCGTTCGCGTTCTCCGCTGCTGCTTGGGTTCTTAAATCTCATCACCATCAAAGTATACGCACAGGGATGCAGCGCAGACGGAGTAATCAGTAAACTGATAGTACACTGTAGGTCGTTGTCGTTGTGCTGTGCTGCGTTTTCTCATCACATTGCCTTCAGTCATTTTTTGTTTCTGGTTCTCATTGCAATTAAAAATACTACGCGGTCGGTCGTAGTCGTGGTCGTAGTCTCGTAGTACGGCACGGTTCATAAAATGAATCTCGTCACACATTTATTTATCTTTTTGTTGTAATTTAACTTTAGTGACACATTCGCCGCATGCATGCACTGCACTTCAATGCAGTATTTGTACAGAATGTCTGTTTGCCTGCCATTTCTGTAAAATACTGACAAGAAACAAAGCGTAGTGGCAGTACAGTGTTGAATGTGATGTCCTCTTTGTGAAGCATCTCGTCTGTCTGTTCTCTTTCCCACTCCCATAGAGAGTATATGACGGATTTATGACGTGTTTATAAAATCGTCTTTCCTGCTTGCTTGCCTTGTTGCCTGCACGTACTCGCAGCATTGTATTGCTTAGCGTTGAATCGAACTTTACAATAACAAATTAGGCGTTCAACATTCAGCGTTCAATATTCAACAAGCCAACGCTTTAGGAAACTTTACGTTTTGCGTTTGCAATTTTTTGTGGTTGAATTCGGTTCAAGAGTACACGCTCACTCGTCTGATGACCGTCGCCACTGGCCACGCCACGTGTGAAATCTCGCCCTGAAAAGTTAAGATGTACAATCCTCATTAATGACTGAAGTAATCTGGTGGCTCTCTCTTTAGCGAGCAAGCCACTCAAGTGTGTAAAGACAACAGAAATATCGACATTAACCCAAATACACGCGAAAAGTGCACGAGACACGATGTAACATTAACTTTGGAAATAAAACCTCATGAAACATTAGTGCCTTGTCGATACCAGACAAGACCAGCAAGTCATAGCCACCGAACTTTGGTCGATGTATATTAGTCCACTCTGATTTAATTTACCAATGCAAAAGGAAAGGCAGAAGTAAAAACAACAGCACAGCATGGCAATGGCAGGCATGTTCCCTTCGTGCGGCACTCAATCCGATTTCCCAAATACACTTTTGTACTCAAAACGCAGTAACACAGGCGGCGAGAGTGCGGGGAGACATTAATGTGTGCAAAACACATTACAGTAAGTAATTTCATATTACTTTTCCACGGTTCTCCATCCATGACCATAATTTACCCATTCTTGTTCCACGGTAAGGACGCAATGCTGCATAACATAAGGATTCCATTGCTTTGTTTCAAGTTAATTGCCACATGCAACGCGTTCGCGTTCGACGACGGTCGACCACATTGCATTGCATTAAAATTACCACTCCTGATTTCATTCGCTGTCCGCTTTTATTAGGTCAGTATTATTGCTTCTCAACCACGACCACCAGATTTAATGCTCCATCGTTTAAGTGGTGTCCCTGAATGAAATGGCTGCCTGCCTGCATTCACTTAGCGTTATTGAGCTACTCGATTCGCGAGTAAAAGCAAACGCAAAAGTACAATTAATTTTATGCCGTGTGGGTGGGCATGCTCTCAAGTTTTGCAAACTCATTACTGTTACTGTGAGCGTCTAGCGTGATTGTGATTTTGATTGTGATGGCAATTTCGTGCGCATGTAATTGCTTGTGCCGGGCTTTTATGGTCGCTGCCGCGCAGTTCCTGTTCCATTAAACCGGGAGCCTTCGGATGCTAAATGTTAATGCTGCTGCCCGTAAAAATAAAAGCTCGACAGGAATGACTCGGCCTGGCTCCTGAAAACGAAGGCCTATTCTCAAGAAAATTCGTACAAGATGGATTTTTTATTATTTGTACTGACAGCCTGCAGTTGTTGAGTCTGTTTATTAGAGCCACTTAGCAATTCGAGAAATAAATTCGGTAGGAGTGATAGAATTAAATGTTGAGTGATAAAATTAAACTCGCCTCTGCTTTGATTAAACGGAAGCAGGCAGAGGAGAGCCGGACAGGGACTCTAGACGACCACAAATGCATACGAATCCTTTTTACATCTCTCTCCCTTGTTTGTGTTTTTCATTTTTATTACACGAATCTGAACATCTCAGAATGCTGAGCTGCACGGGCGAAGGCCGCATTTTTCATATGTAATGATAAGAATGGAATGCAGCAGCAGGACCCAGACAACAAATAAAAGTCCTTGCGTGTAATGGGAATGGGGAATAAGGATTCAATTTTATGACTTCTCCGACTCCCCTTCCATTACCCACCGAGTTAAGATGTTCTGAATTTCCTTTTAAAGTACATTCTGCTATTAAGCCTGAATCTCTGAGATCGCGGACGTAAAACAGTAAAGTACCTTCATGAAATGTCCATGCTACGTTGGAGGTAGCATGCGAACAGGCAGGCACGCTTCAACTACAACCAGCTAAGGCTAGGACCACCGCCACGGTGGTGGTGGAACAGGAAAGTGAACGGGAAATGATATTAATATAATAACATGAAAGTAAAAGCCGTGGCGGGCTGCACGAGAAATTCGCCAGGATTATTTTCGGTTTATTTTTATTCCCGTGCGCCAACATTTTCCGGTGCACGATTCTCGAGGAAAGATGCCCGGGTCAGAGTTTAATTCAAACTGCACGGAGCGACGGTCGGACGAAAGTGTATATCATGAAAAATCAGTGGCGAGTTCTACTTTACGCACTCGTCCCTACTTTTCCATGCGACTGACCGATAATTTCTAACACAGAATTGGAAATTGCTACGCACAAGTTAATTATAGCAATTGCCATTGTACACAATGAAAAAAGGAGCGGAATTACCATACGGGCAAAGCCGAATGAACTCCGAGATGAGCGATAGCGATACGATGGCATATAATTAATCTGCAGTCACATTTTCTTTCTCCAGCGAACTATTTTTACTTCCTTCTACTACCGCCATACTTTTAATGGATATACGATATCTTCAAGAGGGACCAAGGGCCAGTGTAGCCTGTCCATTCTTAACGTTTACAGTGTCTATTTCGAAAGTCATGCGGGTCGACGCAACCATCAGCATGATGAGCCCGGTCATAACAGTGCAATGTAAGAGTGCCAGCCAATAAGCGCAGTAAAGGTAGCTGGCTAGAGGCTAAGCAAATGGCATCATTATCGTGGTCGGTCACAGTAACAGAGTAATAGCAAGCAGAAGCTCAGAAAAGAACAATAGTTTTTTAGGACCACCGCCACGTAAGCAAGAATACTGGAATTATTTGCAGAAGAAAGCGAGCACTTTCTCTTTTTAACGTCGTCGTCGTCCTCGATTGCTTGCTGCGTTCTCGCTGGCTCGCTACTGCCGGTGGAATGTCTTGTCAGAGGGGAAAGACGAACGGAGAGTAATTTTTCCCTTTCAGTATCTAGAAAAAGAGACGATCAACGAAAACCATTAGTACACTTTTAGAAATATTCTCAGGCTGTACTGCTGTGAAATGAGTGGGAACCATTTCCAGGCTTACATGTAGTGGAAATCAATTTTTTGCAGGACATTAAAAATATAATGGTCGTAAGTAGAGCCTGACTAAGCTGTTTGCCTCCAACAGCGTGGAGGATGACATTTTATTTAGGTTGGTCATTCTTCATGTCGTTATCATTGCGTCGTTGGCGACTGGAACGGAACGCCGAGCTAATTTTACTTTGCCAATCTATCCGGCATTAAAAATTGATGATATGCTCTTGCGATGCGACTGGCAGCTGGCACTGTCAATGCGTAGGAGTGAGCCATTCCGAATAGCTTGCAGGTGCCGGATTATGATGTGGATTGTGTGACACAACGACTAAATGGCTTTCAGATTCTTAACTGAAGGCAGAGCAGACTGCACTAAATTATGCAGGCTCTCGAAAGGTCAGCCTGAATTAATTCAGCGCAGCGTCGGGTTCTGACCTGGCTTGATGTACGTACCGACTTCCGCTGCAGAAATTAAAAAATCGCTGAATTTTTCTCTTACAATTAATTCCTAATCTCCCAGAATCTACACTTTACAGCGCAATGCGGTGCAGTGCTGAGCAATGCAACTGTGAATTACTCCTGAGCGCTGTTGCTGAGTTCACTGGGGATCGGAAGCTTTGTAGTCTGAATATTAATCACCTCATATCCATTTAGCGTATCCACATCTTCTGGGCAGCAGTGCACACAGTTCAGACAGTTCTTGTTTTTATAAATTCACTAAACTGATTATTATTGCAACTATTACGGCAGTAAGCAGGCAAGAATGGTAAAGAACTTGATTTCATCACCGTGTTCATGGTACTTGATTGTTGTTTTGATGTTGTTGGTTCGATGCTTCGACGTACGTGTTGCTCGCTCTTTGTGGCAGTGGCCGCGGCCAAAACCCAGTCATAGCCTTATGATTTTTCCCATTTTTCTTGAGAAGCAGTCTAGTTGTCGACCTGAGCACTTTATTTCGCTCATACGCAGCAGTTCGTGTGGAAAAGGAGTGAGAACGTAGATAATTTTTTTCTGTACTTGATGATGGGCTGATATGGTTCCAAGTTCCCCATCCACGCAATGCATTTCTTAGTTGAGGAATGTCCCCGAGGCTTTACACAAAGTGATGTTAAATATTACGTGGTGGCTCAAGACTTTCTTTGTTTACTGCTCGACGCACGGCGAGCAAAAACAAATGAGCGCACTCTTCCATTTATAATTTATTTCGAACTATCCGGTTACCGTTTGTGCTGTTGGACTCTGGAATCGGATTGAGCAAAACTATTAACTGAGTCAAACGAGAGAACATGTATTCAGTTCAAGGAGCGTATAAAAATAAACAGTCGCCATTTGAGTGCATCAGCGAAGCCAAGAAATATGATGAAGATCTTCGTCTTTTATTTTTGGATCCTGTTAAGTGGAAATACGTACAGAAATAAAAAGCAATTATTCATTTCGTATATTATAATATTATGCACCAACCAAAACGCGAAACTTCCCGCAACTTCCTCGAACCAGAGAGTTCGACGGCTCGGAATTGGTAAAGTTGACATGTACTTTTACGGATTCTGAAATACGAAACAGGGTTCATTGATGAAATAAAGTTTGCTTTAATTTGAATAAAGTTGAGCAAGAGTTCGAAAACTGAGCTGAAAGAGACTGAAGGGAAACACTACAACGTTAAACGAAGAGATTCGAATGCAAAGCCATAATTTGAAATTACAAAATATTTTAATGTGAATTTCGTCCAGGAAGGAATATTAAAAAGGTCATTTACAAATCCCAAATAATGCATCCTCGTTTACGTGCTGCGCAATCGAACGCTGTTACTGTGTTTCTCTGATAAAATATTGAATAAATATACAGCCAACAAAATATCAAAAACTGCATACTCAAAATGGCAATGGGAAGGAAAGAAATCAGCATCTGTATTTTGCATAATATTCTCTTCTCCTTTCTACTCATCGTTGATCTCTTTTTAAGAGAAAAATGTGTTCACTCAACAAAACCAAATCTTTCACTTCTACTTGGTTCGCTCTCGACTGCACTGCGGATTTGAGGGTATCAGAAAAATTGCACAAGCCATACAGCACACGTCCTCGTTCACTGTCGTCGTGCTCGTAGTGTATGCGTATACGTAGCCGACACGTACATATTTTAATACATAATGTTGTTGTGTATGTGTCAAAAAAGTTATGGAAACAAAGTACAGTGTATAAATATCCCTGTTCTTGGCTTGGCTTCTTCTGCTCGTACTGAGCTGCATTGAATTTACATGGTTGGGTCTCCACTGTTCCACATGAAGTAGCCAGGCCAAGACCCAAGATGCAAATGTAGACACGACATTGTATCTTTCCCATTTACCACCGTACCGGAGTATTTCGTTTCGATATTAGGTAGATTTCTTTCTCTCAAGATGAAAACGGAGCTGGGCTGGCGCCGTCGACTACTTTACTCACAAAAACCCTTGTTGTGCTGTAGTTGTAAGGTTTGACTAATGTCTTCCATTTTCTTTAGCTTGGGCATGCATTATGAAATTTTTCCAGTTCTTTGGCCTGTATATAGACAATGGACGTGGCCGCACCTCGCTCGACAACAACGCACGTTGAATGTGAAAGAAAAGATACAGCATTGTGTCATATTTTGTATTCTTGTGCCGCGCATTGCAAGAGTTGTGCTTGCTCGAGAAGCTTGCTTGCTTCTTCGGAAAAAGCCATGCTCTCAATTTCTTCTCTTTCTCTTTTCTTGCGAGATCCCGTTGTTGAATATTATGCATGCATAATACGGAATATGATATTCAGTTCAGCAGTACATTCATCCACATTTCGAGTGGATCGTATTTGTCTTGATCCTGGCGTGCGCATTGCGAAAGAAAGGCTGGCCTGGCCATTCATGACAACAACAGCATAGCACAAAGCATAGAAAATAATCTTTCTCTGTTCACTTTTTGTCAGTTTCATCATTCTTCCCACTTTTTCTTTCACTTTGCATAATGCAACGTTATAGTTTCTAAAGTGGTCGTCCGTCCACGTCCGCCGCTCGTCTATTATGTCCGTTTCCATCTCATGGAGCAGTTTGGCTCGGCCCGGCAAAATGGCCAGTCCAGAAACTTGAAAAATTTGTAATGCTTTCAAGTCATATCACAATGGCACAGGCACTCGCTCCGCAGCAAAGAACAAGATTGCATTTGCATACATTTTACGCAATCTTTGAGCGATCGCAGTCAGGCAGCTTCTGAATTGCCTTTTCTGTGTTGTCGGCATCCGCGCACGCACACATTAGTCCATTATTTCAAAATTCACCCATTCAACGTCTATTTTGTTTCACTCATCTTCCCCTTTGTCGGCCTGCACCTAGAGTTTCATTTTTTACGTACTTTGTTACTCGCAACGGCAACACACAAGACACAACACGGCGCAGAACGAAAGAGAATCAAAAGAGTTGCTGAATAAATTAAAATTCGTATTGCATAAAGAAATGCATTCAGATTAGATCACCATAAAAATTTATTTAACATGATTGGTGTGTCGATATGCTTGCTGCGCTTGGCTCAGGCGGTTTTCTTTTTGGTCGCGGACGGAGAGGACACGAGAGAAAAGATGTCAAGTCATGGCCATTGACAATCTCGGCGCGCAACGGCCTGACTTGACTTTCTGCTTCTCCGGGCAGCAGCAGCCAACAGCAAACGACGGTGTGATAAATTGTGGTGCCTGCCTAATCTCCTGGGAAGTAGGAAACGTCATTGTCTTAGTCGCTTAAATGATTCGGTTGAATGACAAACTTTAAATTTCATTAACAGTAATTTACATTGACGTTTTTACAACCTAGCCTGGCTACAGCCAAGTGAATGGCTGAGGCAGCACAGGCGTTATTAATGCGGTTCCCGGTTCACGTGTATTAATTTTCCCTTTGTGTTTAAACTTTCTTGACATTATTATTGGAACTTGGAACAATTACGACATGTTCACAGCTTGGTATGTATAATTGGATGCTTGTGAGCCAGGTCCTCATACGAAGTTATGCCAGTCACAGTCACTCGGGAGTCGGACGCGAGCGCTCAGCCTAAGACTTCATCGGAATTTCTATTACTCGGAATGAATGCAGGACGAGAATTGATGAGAAAAACAAGATGTGTCTTTGTGAATTGTGATTATACACGGCCTGCAATACACGGCGACATGATAACAGTGCAAAGCCACGGCCAAGACGGAGCATTGCATTAGAATGAAATAAGAAAATTTTTGATGGTTATGTTTCATTGTCATCGTCTTGGATTTTTTCCTGCTGCTGTTGCTGCTCACTCCTTGTCTTCCCATTGCATCTCTCGTCCACGAGTACAAGAGCAGATAATAGCAATATGTGACTGTGACATCGCTACGCTCTCAGCAGCGACAACGAGCAGAATTTCACGGGAAATTATGATGAAACTCATGAGACCCGTATCTACGCGTTAGAACATGGTCTTGTGCTCAGGCTCGGCGCAGTTCTGGGGCCCTGCGTGAACTAACCTAAGCGACTAAGAGAATTACAGTGTGGCATGGCATGGCAGGCATTGTAAGAATTTCTGCGTTGGTCTTTGTTCTGCGTCTTGGACCGGAGGAGCAGAGACTTGTTTCTTCAATGGACTTTTAACACACTAATGGACTAATTAGTGTCAAAAAAGGCGTTAAAATTATTACCAGGTCTGTTATGTGTCACTTAGTCATATTGCTTGCAAGTATTGTAGAAGTGCAAGCATTTGGTTTGTTGTTCCTCACTCGAACTTGTTCATGCCTTCGTCTTGGTCTCAGTCTCTGTCTCTCCCTGCGCGATCCGATTTTACTACCAGCAGGCAGCAGGCAAGCACTTCCAGCTTGCTCGTTGTGTTGTAAAATTGTACCAAGGCACTCTGCGATATTGTTCAACTTTCGTAATAACAGTAATAATACACGAACGGAATTCTGACTGGAAGATATTTTTATGGAACCTGAAAGAAAACCATAAGCAAAGCCACACGTAACATCATAACATGGCAGGACAAGCAAAGTAGTAGCGAGGCAACACAAACCAGGCAAACCAAGAATAATTATTGTAATGGTAATGGCATTTTTATACTTCGACATGATTTGGCTTTAGCTTGACTGTGGTTGTGGCCTGGCCATGTGCGTTCGGCTCGAGCTCGAGTGAAAATTATAAAATGGTTGTCATGTGCTATTAATGGTCTTGCAACATAAAAATACAGCTGCACTACGAGCCCCTGCTATCCGACTTGCAATCGTGAAATAATTTCTCCTACGCTGTTGAACTCAATAAATGTACGAGTGTTCCTGTTGCTGGGAAGTATGAATGAACCATTCAAAATAACGTAATGAACATCGTGGGCCCGTCACCGTAGAAATGTCACCTTCGCGTTCTTGGTTCGTTTAGGCTTCAAATGTAATCATGTTTGGCTTTTTTAATGGGTCCATGAGACCGCTTCATAGAAGCCAGAAGTCAGGGAGGTTGTGTTTAAATGGTGACATTCCGAAGTGATCTCAAACTGCATTGCGCAGAGTCTGAATTCAAGCAGTTTGCTTATCTTGATCTTGTAAATAGTAAATAGGCAATCATAATAATAACATATTTGGGGATACGAAATTCGTATTCGCATGCGGGCAGTAGCGGAATATAAATAGCTTCCACGGGCGGAATTAGAACATAACCGAGCAACCCACAACTTTTTAACTTCCCTGCGTACTCTGCATTAGATAACAGTGAAATGGAAGCCATACACATACATGGCTCCTTGCACTGCTCCGGTTCGGTTGCGCAACTTGATTATAATCTTGTACATCAACGTTAACTCTGTTAACGCAACCAGCACTCGTCAGTCTTCCGTTTTAATACGTAATGAGTGCGAAGAGGATACATAAATCGAGAGATTACTATCGCCAGCCCGGGCTCGGTGTAATAATGCGCGCTCATTTAGCACTAATGCCCTACGCCAATACTAATTATGTATTAATATTCGGAGTTCACATAAACCGGTGCATGCATATGAACGAGGAACTGGAAACTCGGTTTATTGCCACACAGTTGAACTTCTGCCGCCGTGGCAGATGAAGGACGAGGACGAGTGCTCGACAAAGAAAAGTAAAGAAAGAAAGGTCGCGTCAAAACTGAATCGTTTTGGGACCGTCGACCGTGTTTGAGTAACACAAGCGAAGTTCCGGTACTCCAGCTCCCGTACCGCAGCCCAGAACTCCTCCGGAATTTAAAATTACTTATTTTCAGAGCCAGCCCATATGTTGAACGTGCCCTGCGAGTAACATTTGTCTTTTTTACGTTCGCTTTGACTTATTCCGGCCCCGATCGCCTGCTCCGTTGTCAAAGTCGCCAAACCGAACCAGGCCAAGACCGGCATCACATTGCCATTGGGGCCATTGACAATGATGAGTTGCACTAAAGTGAAGTAAAGCTTTTTCAGTTGTTAAAAAATACGCGCAACTGCTGGCTCACTTTAAACCAACACCCTGCCATGTGAATTCTTTGTGGGGAGAAAGGGAATTTCATTCATACATTGTAGCCTGTGTGCCTTGCGTGGTCAACGGCCCTTGTTACACACTTTTGCTTTGATAAATTCTTAATACCCTGTGTCGTGCCCTTCACAAAGGGATGCGAAATACGCTGCGCTGCGCGCGCTATGTTTACGATCTTTGCCATTAAGTCTCTCCTCCAGTTCTCTGTTCCAAGTTAAGGGATTCTTTCATTCAGAAAAACAGACCGGGCCCAAACGACATGTGCGTGCCCTATTAAAAATGTACTGAGTGCGTGTGTGCCTGACGTCAAAGGAAACCCAGGCTCTTCATAATGTAATTGTATGGTTTGGAGTAGAATAGAGTAGATATTGAATTTTAGCAACAAGACCCTTGAGTTGGAGATTGCAGAACCCGAACCGTAATAATTCCTGGCCAGGCCTGGCGTTTTACTCGGAAACGCAAACAGGCCGTGCTTTGGAAGGAAGTAGGAAAGGGAAAGCAACCATATAGTTCACATGAGCGCTTACTGCTCGCACATTCATTCTTGTGTCGCCGACAGGAAGGGTCGGCCGTCGTCTCGTGTAAAGGCTCATGGATTTTATAGCTTGCCTGCGTGGCATGAAGGGTCTCTTTGTTTATGTCGAAACTCGACGCAAACTGGGATACTTTGTTTTCATGACTAATCTTCCTCAGTGCCGAGATTTCAAGTTCCCTTGAATTTTCTCCAAGTATGTATGTATTTATGATCGCTGTCGCCTATTGAAACCCAATACGTGAAGCCTTGCTCTTTTCGCGTGCACTTATTTAGACTTTAGAGGCATAGAAGGGATAAATGCCTAACAAAGGAAGTAATGAGAGCTTTAATTATTGTCTTACAACCATTTCTGAGTTCATCCCTGTACAATTGAGGCTTCTGACATGATTCAGTAACTCCGATGGCTTTCCAGGCTTCCGAACAGATAATTGCAATCTGAGTCCTGTCCTTTCGAATGTGAAACCTTTCTTAACCCAGAGCAAAGTCGTTTTCATTTCCATTGTCAGTCCTCACCCCATTCTCTACCTTCATTAGCGTGTCAGAAATAAAAAGATTCGTTTCGCCTGCTCCTGTCGAACATAAAATTCAAAAACTGACAATTTGAATCCTAACTTCATCTCCCTTGGCTGCTGCCCTCGTATCCGCACCGAACGCACGCACGACACGCCATCGTGGGGTTGGGATTATAAATACCCGTAACATAACAACTTTTATAAAAATGAGCACAAAAGAGAACTCGTTTAATTGATCCTTCAGAACCCAGCAGAAGAAATTCAATGAGCTCGGGAGCTGTTCCACGCTTCGCACAGCTCGCGATAGCGACTACAAAGCTGAATGTGATTGCGAGTGCACTGAATGAGAAAAATAAATACTGCGCACTTTTTCTTCTTTCACAACAATTTTAATAGCCGTACGCGCTCGCTGCGAGCACACGGGATTGATTTACATTTTGACAAAGGCGTGGAGGTTGACAATTTACGAGCATGTTGTGCAATCCACAGTTCGTTTTGGCTACCAGAATTCAAAAGGAATTCAGCTCGGTTTAGAAGCGAGCTGACATCAAACGCTGAAGCTATTCAAGTGGTATTTGGGTAGAAATCCCGGCACGGCACGGCATGACATGTGATGCAGATGCGATGTATTGTTGTTAGAGGTATAAATTCGGTATTCGTGCATGCATAAACACTGAGCACTGAACCAAGCCAGCGAGCCAAGTCAAACTGACGAGTCGATTGAACAATGACAAGCGAAGAAGGAAAACTTCACACAGAGTTCAATCCTTTGGTACAAATTATACTTTGTTCAGGGAATCATGAAAGGAAGAGTTCGCGATAGTTGTGCACTGCGAGGAACGCGAACGCGTGTTGGGTGATGTGATATATCCGACTGTGCTGTGTCTGTGTCCTCTTGTGTCCTTCCTGTACTCTCACGTTATAATGAGTCTCGTCGAACAAGTTTTTATTTCAAGTGAGCCAACACTGCGCTGCTTAGCCGAGAGAAAGAACCAGCCAACCAACTTTTTTCCTATTCTACTCAAATTTGTTCAGTCTTTCTCACTCTTTTTGATGACAAAAACTCCTGGAGTCATTATTATGTTCTCAAGTCTAATTTCCTGTGATGATTGAAGTAGACTCTTCTTTCTTCTCCACTCTTTTATCTCTCCTTGCTAACTCTTCTCCTGCCCGTATTCATGCATTCTAATCCATGGAATTAGAACACTCGAATAAATATGCAATGCAATGAAACTTTATCCACTGTGACTGCGAGCGAGCACAAAGCGTGGACTTCAGCTTTGCACTGAGAGCAGAGTGAAGCACATGCAAAATTGAGCACGTCTGGTCAAAAGTGGTATTCTATTCAGAAAGGCCAGTGAAAAGCGATAAGCTAGCATATGACCAACTCAACTGCCAACCATCGCCATGCAGCCATGAATTTGACCTATTTTGAAGCACCGCCATATGAAATGGCCTCCCGTGCCTGCAGCAGATACGTCCCTAGTCCTGAATAATGAATTGAAAGTTGAAATGACATTTATAGTTTAGTTGAGCAAAAGTTCTTTCTCTCGTCCGTAGTGTGCTGAGCACTCGTAATAATGCTATAAAGGAATTACAGAATCTATATTTACGTTACGTTGCACTGGCCCGGCTCGATTCCGCCAAGAGAAGAGGGCCCATTTACTTTCCTTTCAAAATTTTGAAAGAAGACTTAGGCGTAGTCGTAGTGGCGGACTTTCGGTGCAAAGTTTTAGTTTCAGTGAAGAGAGACAAGACAGTCAGGAGAAGAACAATATAAATTTCTTCTTCTGTTCTCCTGTCTCTCCGATGCTGATGGTAATAATATAGTTTATAAAAGTTTTAAGTTGAGAAAATGTCTATCAAGACTTGTCTTCTCTTCTCTCTCTTCAAGTTAACTGGTCCTCTTATCATCTGCGGGTAGGAAGAACCTCTGTTCCTTCTCTTTACCCTGCGATGTTACCTTCTGGCCCAACAATACAAGTAGTCATTCCAAAAATAGTTTCCCAGCTCGCCGTGGCCGCAATGCATTGGTCGTATTTGTCAACTCCGCCGCATCCTTTCTTTTGTCTCTGTGAAAGGAGTTGACGTCTAAATTTAATTCAATTTCGTTTCCGTGCTCCTTTGATGACAGATTTTGATTGAGCATCCCCGTCGGCCGCAATTGTTTAATTACTCACAATTACAAGCTCATAAGTTGTGCCTTGTGCCGAATGACAATAATTGTGGCAAGGAAAAGGCATGCATACATTCGTTCCTCTTCTTGCTATGCAGTCAAACTTTGGACGAAGCATTGAAGATTATATACACATTACACTGAGCTGAACAAAAGGGATGGCAGGCATGACATGGCTTCTGGCTGTAAGCGTCAACGCGTCGCAGCACAGAAGCGAAAGAGTTGATGTGTGAAAAAATCTCCGTTGATTTTATTTATTCTGTTCGGCAGTTATTCTAAATCTTCATTGTGTATAGAATTTCTTTTTATTTTACAAATTACAATTATTGACAGAAGAAAGACGCAGGCATTTCGGAGTTCTGCAGTATGATTGTTGACTGGCTGGCTGGCGCATTGGCTGGAAGCAGATTGCTTAAATTTCCATTTTTCTCTTTTTCTAGTGCTCGCACTGCCAACGTAGTAGCATAAGCACGAGGCTTGTATTACTTCATTTCATATTCTGAATTCTCTCTCGCATTATTATTATTACCACTATATTCATTCGTCAGCTCTTTCTTCTTTCTCTCGATTCATACTACTTTTTTAGCCGTAAGTTCATATCTGCCTTCAAAATGAGTTCTCCATGGGGGTGCTTTACCTAGTAGCAATTTATAACTAAATATAGCATTATACATCTGGTTCCTTACCATTGCGAGCCAGTGCCGGTCTGTCTTCAATGGGCTCCCTAAAAATAAAAATTCAACGACGGGGACGAGACAGCACGTTTGAAGATTTCTGAATCGGACCGGATAAATGCATGCAGCAGCGTTGCCACTGCCATGGGCATCATGCGTTAAAATTTTCCCTGGCTTGATTCTCGTGTAATATCATGGAGAAGAGCTTAATAAAAAGTTCGAGTGTAAATTGGCTTGGCTTAAGGTTCGGCTTTGGCTTTGACTTCAAGGCAGGCAGCGGCAAATCAGCATTGGCCGTTCTGCACGGAGTTATCAAGGTAGAGCCTGTCTGCCGCAGCAGTTAGAGCTGCCATTAGACGGGAATTTCTCGGTGCCCATTTCCACTTTATGCCTGCATTTGCTCGCAAACTTTACACATTTCTCCTCTTGAACTTTGAACAACATCGTGCAACTTTTGTTCGCCGCGTTGTTTGTTTTCACTTCAAGTCGGCGAATAAGACATTATTATTATGATTATTGACTTTCCTTCATGATGATGATGGCTTCTTACATTCTTCTCATTGTCTCATGGAAAACTTAGTTTTAGAACAAAAGGATAACATTTTCTTTGTATAATAATAATATTTACATACGCCAAGTCGGGTCACCTTAAGCAAGCAGGCAGACAGGCGCAGCAGCAAGAAAAATGGCATGTATAACGAGATAACGAGAATTCTCGAAATGGAAATTCACAACGAGCACGAGAATAATCACACGAGTCCGGAATTGCAAGCAAAAACAGAATCTTCTGCCTGAATTCAAGCAGCCGAATTCTAATTTAGAGAACAGGCGAACACGCACGCGGCGACAGATGCACACGAGCATGTGCGGTGCGGGCTTAATTTTGAAAAATTGAAGTGCGCATGTAGCGGGAGAAAAAGATGAAATGCCAGCACTGAAGCATTCAAAATATTTACAAATTTACATGTGTTCACACACTCTGCGCCTCTGGCTGGCAGGAGCCTGGAGACAATGAGAGATTATTGAGAGCAAGGGAAAATTCATCAGCGTCAGTCGGAAATTAATGTTGTCAAATTTTTAAGGGTTTTGTGAACCAACTCTTGGCATTTTCCATTTAATATCAGAGTACGAAATCTACTACAACTGCGTTACATAACAGGAACTAATGTAATACTAAATGACAGGGTAGGCAGCTCGGAACTACGTTCCTGTCGTGAATACCAGCAGATCTAATAACGCAACGCAGAAATTTTAATAGGTAAATTTCTTGTTGTCACAAGCTTGCCATTGCCTTTTGTCGGCATGGTATTTTGTGCTACACAAAGGCTGGCCTGTGCCGTGCTCCAGTCGGAGAGTCAAATCAAATAAGAACCTGTCAACCTAAAATTGTATTTTGCTCTTTTGTAATGATAGAGGATTTCACTCTGCTTTCGTCAGTCAGTCAGAAACCAGCAACCAGCAGCAGTTCGGTAGTCACTCACTATATAAATTGCATATAATTTACTATTACGAGACTCAGCGAGCACCGCGCAGAGCTGAGCAGCAGCAGCAGTGACTGACTGACTTGCCTGACTGAATTCAATTTGGGAAACTGAGCGAAAATTTTATATTACATCACAGCCATGAGATAGACGCCCGTGCTCTGTACACGTATAAATGTGAACAGTGAGCATCGCATCCGGGCTGTTTAAAATACAAACTCGACGAGTCGAGTCGAGACCAAAGCGAGAGAAAAGAGACTTCATTGCTATAATTTGTCATGAAAATGAACAGACATACTAATTCGTGAAAGTTGACTTGAGGTTTTCATTCTTCTTCCACTTGTGCCCGTGCTCACCTACCGCTAAAGCCTCACCAGCAAGCATTGCACCATGTTTTGAAGAGCTGAGGACATTTTGGAAGACAAATCGATGACTGCACTCATTCACGCAATATACGGCGCGTAATAAGGCTTTACGTCTTTCTTATGTCCCACACTATCAGACAAGGCAAGCCAATCCGAATGTCACAATGTAAAAGTCACGCTGTAGCCAAGAAATTTTTGCTAAAGAAAATGGCTTAAGCCTATAAAAATTGTAGTCGACCGATGGAAGGAGACGGGCAAGGTTTACTTTTCCTAGTGTTGCAGTATATTTATTCATTATAGTAGGCATTATATCTTCCATCACGCCTGTCTTACATTTTTCACATTGTACGTCTTGTGTACATAACTAAAACGAGTATTTAACTCCACAAATTGTACGGCAGCCACCGTCGCATCGCACTGATGGTGCTGTACGGTAGTTGGTTGTTTTATCCATTAAAAAGAGTTAAGAAGGCGAAGAGTAAATGGAAGTGTCAAGGAAAAGAGACAAGAAAATTAAGCAAAGAAAGAACACACACACGCAGAATACAGTGCAGGACAGAAAGCGACAAGCGTGCATGGAAGCCAAGGCAAGCACGACTGCGACACGATACATTAAACTATTATATTTTAATTTAGTCACCAAACCGTACGTGAAGCCAAAGCCAACCACTTGCTCAACCCAAGTCGACGGCACTGCACTGTGCACATATTATTTAGTCCTGTTGAAATAAGAAATTATCACTTTCATCATCTGTCAAACTGTGCGCTGAAGAAATTATAGCTCGCACCCAGATACGAACCAAATATGAATGCAGCAAAGACCGGCAGCGCAGCGAGTAGAACAGTACAGTGAGCATAATGGCAACAGTTCATCTAACTTATAATTTAATAGAATTATCTCGTTTTTTTGCAAATTGAATTTTCTTTGGCGATAATGTTTACATTTACTCGGTCCGACTTCCTTGCCTTCGCGGACTGGGTTCGTCCGTGTGTCGACATTTTTGGTATTGTATAATCATCATTTATAATGCGCTTTGAGCTCCATCATCAATTCGTAGCCAAGCCATACGTGTCACTTCGAAACCCGTAAAATAATAATGGACACATTATTTACTTTTTGTCCATTCTTGGACGTTCATCATTATCGGCCATCGCTACAAATATGGGCCTGGCGTTTTCTTTTCTCCGGTATCTGCTACCTGCTGGTCAAATGCAGTCTTGTCCGGACTGCTCAAGCATGTCTTACACGGAGTGATTGAGATCTACGCAATAATTAGTACACGAGAGAGCAGGAAGAAATATTGCATATTAATTTTTAATTTCGCGAATCGCAAAGTACAAAGTAATTGTTTCTGAGAATTATAAATTGTCTTCTCTCATGTTCTGCGCTGTGGGCACCTTTTTTTGCACTTTGCTTGCATTTTCCACTTGATTTCTTTCGGAAGCTCGCATTTAATTCGTTTTAGCTGCGAGAAAAAATGCCAGGCCAAGAAACCACAACTCAAGACCATGGGAATTAAAAATGCCAACAATATTTTTTATTGAACTCTCTGAGAAATTATAAGGAAAATGCTACCCAGCCGGTGACGGTTTCAAGAAGATTTTCAAGTATTTAAGCTTGAAGCAATAAAAAGTGCACCGTGGATTTTTGAGCAACATTATTTTAAGGCTTTAGAAGCCATTTCTCTTGTGCAATGCACAAATTCAGCGCACTGCAGGCTGCTTGAGCACCACCGTAAGAATAATTTAATATTTTCCAAATGGATTCCAAGAAAAATCATCGTATCGAGTTGTTTACTCCAAGCAAGCAACCAATGTGCGACGACAAAGCCTTGTCGGCACTACAAATGAATATTAATACGTGATCAGAGCCCGTGCATATAAGACAATATTACTATAATATTGCTGCACCGCAGCGATTAGGCGCTATTTAATATTCAATAAAGATCCAAAGATAATTTTATTTACGCAGAATTCAAACGCGGCTCCACTCGTCGTGTTTTCTTGATCATTGAGTATGAAATATTTTCACGAAAATCTTTAATGATGGGAAAAGCGCAGTTCTTTTTTGTGCCTGTGTCGGTTTTTTGCGTCTTATTATTCCGCACATGTATAAATAATTGTGGGCAGGTGAATCCTCGCATCCGCGACGCGATGCTTCGTACAAAAATGACAAAACACATACAGCATGCATGCAAACAGCGTAACATAATATGTGAATGTAATCATCACTGTTGTTTCCAATTCTGATGCTAGAAAAAATTATTTTTATGACTCGTGTGTAAAATCCTGTACAAATTATATTATTATGATGCCAACATAGCTCAAGCAAGATTCAAGAGTAGAGTCGAGTAGAAATGGCCAAAATTATTACTAATTTCTATTGTTGTTGATGTTTATTATTTTTATGCGCAAGAATTTGTATAAAAATCTCGCTTTGAACTTGGATTCAATGTTTTCACGTCGTCGTGCATGCTCCATACCAGACAGGCTGCAATGCAGTGCAGTACAGCATTGTGAGGCAATGAAAGTCATAATAATAAATTCTACCGGATCATAAATATGTAATAAGTAAGGCTGGCTGGCCAAGCTGTGGAATTATCTTATCTTTGAGAACGAAAGTTGCTGGTGAAGCACTGCCCTGTGGTTTGTTGCTTTAATATACATATTTATTGAAACTATAAAAGAAACACTGCGTCGTATCCTGGAAACATTTGCGCTGGGAGGGGTCCATACAGCCCTGCCAAAGGAAAACATCGCCGTAGGATCTAATAGTTCATTTCCTCCAATTCATGACACAAGATTACGGCTACACTACGGCACGGCGGCGGTCATGGAGCGTGGAATATGTAGAAATAAGAATTTCATTTCTTTTATAATTATTAATGGATCTTTTAAATCATTTTTACGAATAACTTGGCTGTTGCCTTTGCTTTTGATTTGCCCAAGTCATGCTCTGTTCAGGCAGGCAGCGCATGGAAGGGGATCGACTTGGCATGCTTCATGTTTATATTTGGTGATTGAGAAGGCCAATTTTGGGTAAACCCTTTTGTTCATTGTTCGATGCCACTGCCAAAGACTTTCCATGCAGTCTGCAGTGCTCCTATCTAATGCTAACCCTTGCCATGCCTTGCTACGCCGTGCTGGTCAAGATTCATTACTTAAGTCTGGTCTCCCTCACGAAAGAATCATTAGGTCATTAAAGATAATCACTCATCCTTCTTCTGATTCTGACTCTGACTTGACGCTCCCACTCCACTTGGACTCCGATTCAGGTTGAACAGGTTCATGCCCAGGCCAGGATCAATTACAGGCAGGCAGGAGCCAAGGAAAAATGGAATTCTTTTGACAGTCATCCTCTTTCGGGTTTACATCATCTGTCTTGATTGCTACGGCTATATCAGCAATGGCAATGCAATGCGGCAACAGCAGCCCAAACTCATCCAAGATGAAGAAGCAGAAACCCATTGTGCTAGTGCTCCTTCCGTAGCTGTAGCTTGACTTGACTTCGCATTATTACATTTATTTGGGTTCCTCAGAGAATATAATACAAATGCAACTGGAGTCGGAGTCAGAGTCGAGCAAAGTTAAGCCAGTGCAATGCTATCCATAAAGATTCATTTCGAGTGAATCTGATTTTACGGTACACATACGTACGCCGTACGCGTACGAGACGCTCGAGCACCGGCACAGCACAACAGCGCATCAATATCATGCACAAATATTTTATATGGGTTAACTTTTCCTCGAGTCTCTTGGATATTGCTTGGGCGCTGCGCTGGCGGCTGGCTTGATGGAAATATTGAGAGAAGATGACTCCGGGAACAGATTTTTCTATATTTCGTATTTCCCATCTTGTTGTGATCCAGTCAGTAAATCTTTACCTTTAAACTTTTCTTTCTTTGCTATATTGTGCTGTGTGTATGCCTTTTCGCCTTTCTTTGTCTTTCGCATTATTATTGCTGCAGGATCCTTCGACACACTACTCAAAGTCCTGCTTGGTGTAGTACTTGGTCGCGTTTTTATTTTCATAAAAATAAGAACATCTCTCACGTACTACGCGTACGCGCCGTGCAAGGCGTATGCTGGGGAAGGAAAAAGTCTCCAGGGGAATATAGAAATAGATGGGTTATACTTTATTACCTTATTTTACGTTTTCGGGCTAATGCCGTACATGTATTCATATTATTACATGTGCGCGTACAATTCCTTTGTTACACTACACTTGTTATTGTTGCACCAGCAGCAGTGAGCAGTAGCAAAGGCCCAGAAGTACCGGCAGAGCATGAACAAGAGCATGACCATGAGCATGGACCGCGGACCTAGAAGAGCTGAACCTCGAATTGATTGTCTTGGGTTCTGCTCAGGTTTAGGGATGTGTCTTGCATTGTTGTGAAAGCGATGCCAAGACCTCTAGCTCAGTCTCATTCTTCCAGCAGATCATGTCCTGCACTTGCACTTGAATAATTGCTCTGCTCGTAGAGGATCTATTTTTAATAAGTGGTTGCTGCTGACGGCGAATCATGTGATTATTTCCTGCGCTGCTGCAATTTACATCGTCGTTCACGCATTGCACGCACGGGAATTAGTATTCACAATAAATTTGTATCGTAACATGCACCTTGTGCCGGCCCGTCTATTTAAGTACGTAATTTTAATGTAATGGGTGGTATTTCATTGTAATAATCTTAAATTAAATTACATATTCTGACAAAATAATAACGCTGGCCTGAGAAAAGGCTGGCATGGCATGGCGTGGTGTGGCGTGGCAAAGAGGCACAGTGATGTGCGGTGGTGATGGTGGTGGTGCGGTGTGTGTACGCCGCAGTTATTACCAAGTTAAGAAAATTTTCTGAAAACACGCAATCTTGCTCTCATCATTTGGTCAACCAAGGCCGAATACCGGCAAAGGCGTCTTGGGCATGACAGGAGCATCCGCAGCGAACTGCGGCAGCTTAACACAATTGATCTCTCGAAGCTGTTATTATGGACGTTTACGAGAGCTTATCAATTTTCCGTGGTATGGTGAATTCGTGCACGTTTAGAAGCTGCTGCGGCTGCTCTTGAAGCTTGTGTTGTGAAGTTGTGATGCGATCGACGATCATTATAATCACTGCAACTGCACTGTAGCCGTGATACGTGTAACGTGTTACGTGTCAAGTGAAGATGCGCTGTTTGCTGTTCGCGTGTGAGGTTCAGTTCGGCAAATCGTTTGTAGTATTTTGATCGCTCAGATGAAGATGCGCAGCCAATAATTTATTGTAGCAGTGCAACTGCAAGCAGGCACTGAACACTGGCAGCGGTAGCACAGCACAGTAGCTGGCTTACATTTGCATACTCTCCTGCATGCAAGAAAGCTTCACAACTTCTTCTTTGTACGAGGGAAATTTCTGAATTAAATTTTCATAACATAAAAGTGAAAAGATGCAATTCCAATCTTCTAAAATTCCACTGGGAACCATGCACTATACACAATACAAGAACATACCCATTGCCTGTGCTTTTTCCAGGTACTCGCCTTGAACCTTCTTGAGGAAGGCAATCGAAAAGGGGCTTGTGCTGCTGTTGCCGGTTGTCCAAAAGACGGGTGATGGGTTCCGTCCGTCTAAACGAATTTTCTTTTTATTCATTATGCTGGACGAGTTATACAAATTGACAGCCGTGAGCCTGTAATGGCGTTTTCCTGTTAACCGGAAAGTATTGGGGTTTAGGTCAGCACGGAGCATGAGTGGCGAGAGTGCCCGGCTTAGTATATGTAAACCCCAAAGTATTATTGTTTGCAGTCTGTGCCTGTGCGCCGGGCATATTACTTGTATTGTGGTAATGTTTACACAGTGTGAGGATAAAGATAATTTACATCACACTGGCAGGAATTGAAATGATTGAAAGGCATCGCACTCCGATAATCCCAAACCCAAACTGAAATCCAAGTTTTCTCTTTTTGTGTTGAGCTGTGGCTCTGGCATAGCGTGATGTTGAAGAGATGATTTTACAGCGTGGAAAGGCAGAAAAAGGAGCGCTACGGTGCTGCAGCCCGGTCGTCGTACTGTACTTGGCATTCGATGTGGAAAAGAGATCACCTAAAGTACATATTGCCATTTCGATTCCATAGGCAGAATTCGTAATAGTATAATGTGTTTATATTATTCTACTGCGCCTCCTGCTGCAGCAGCCTCGAACGGAGCGAAGTACGAGAAGTTATTGATCTGTGTAAAATACACGTACAAGTGCATAGCGCCGGTGAAAGAGAGTGAGAGTAGCGCGTAGCAAAGATCTTTACGCAGCAGCAGCCAGGCATTGAGTTTGCCAAAACTTCAAACACTGAATGCAAGCACGGCACACACAGAACACACACATACTTATGTAAATATTGATTCTATAATGTATTTTTCCTTCTTTCTTGATAGCAATGGAGCATGATGAGAACTGTGAATGGGGTGGTTCAATTGGAAACCGTTCTGGAGGAGCCATGATGTTCCCGCTGAATAATTCCATGGTGAACAACAACGGCGGAGGTGGCAGCCGACCACGAAGCCGCTCTAGCTACGGCGGCGAGGACTCTGGCTCGGACATGATGATGGTTCTGGGTGGATCCGGCGGACGCGACTCTGCAAGCAGTCAATTCGAAGCGTTCTACCCGGACTCGGCACTTCCCAGCGACTCGGATCATGCATATGACCACCACAGCTCTGAGGAGGAGCTCGAGGTCATCAACAACAGCTACCAGAATCTGGAGGACTGTCAAAACGAAGAGGCACTGCTTGGCGACGATGAAGTGCGTGGACCAGGATCTGAAAACAAGAGGAAGTGGTCACAAGTCGCCAGCAACCGACTGAGTGTCGAGAGCACCAGCAGCTCGGACATTGACGACGAAGTTCAGGGCCTTCTGCGGCCAGTCTCGACACCAGTTGAATTCTGTACCTCACCACCGGCCTCGGCTCACAAGCCGAGTCGATCACAGTCACCACCGCCGAAACTGTTTCTCTTTGCATCAAACTCACCGCCCGGTTCAATCTCCTCATCGGATCAAGGCAACGGGAGTGTGGTTGGGTCCGGTGGCCCACTTTGCTTAATGAATGGTCACTCTGGTGGTGTTTTCCGTGGGCTTCGCCCACGTACCGTGGATCCGAACAATACTTCTGCTTCTGTTGCTACTATTGGTGCTGTACAACACAATGCTTCTTCGAATGCTCTGTCTTCTCAGAACCATGGCTTAATGAATGGCGGTAATTGCAACCAGACGCATGCTCTGTTGGGCGAGGGTCAACAAGATGGCCGTGGCACTCACAACAATCGTCATCATCACGAGACTGCAACCACGGCTGCTGCTAATGGAAGAACCTCACGTAGTGGGAGAGACTCGACTTCACGCAAAAGGCATCGTCATCATAATCCAAGACATATACAGAGACCGTGGCTGGATTTCGAGAAAATGCAACAGGTAAGAGTCTTAAAAGAACAATTTATTATTATTATTTACTTATTCATTATTATGTCCCTTTTCTTTTTAAAAATTTATCATTCATCTATCGAATAACGCTGCTGCGCTGCAAAGACGATCCTTCGCCAAACATTAACGTGTAGGAGAGAAAGAGCATCTTATCATCATCGTCATGCGTGATAGCTTAAGCACTCTGTCACCATAGGGAATCCTATTGTCATCGGAAAATAGAAATTGTACTATTCTTAACTCGCGCTCAGATCACAGTCACAATCTCTAATGTCTAATAGCAACCTGCTCGCTCTTTACTTACTTGGCTGGCTAAGAAGCTGCTCAGCATCAGTTACCTGCCAGCATAATACGAGACCAACTTCCATGTGCGCTTGTAGCCGAAAGTCAGTTGGCAGTCCGTGGGGATTATTTATTTATAAATATTTCAACTAACTACTTTTGACAATTCATTTTTTATTCATTGAGTCCATTCAATGTGAAGAAGTCATTGGGTTCCTAATAGCGCCTGTCTAACTTTAGCATCTCATAAAAGACAAGGCTTGGCTTGGCTTCACACTGCCCAGTGCTCACGGCTCGCATTATTTTTTACCAAAAATGTAAATTCGATTATTGGAAACCTACACGCAACTTGCCGTACTATGCCAGTCAGCCAGGCTGTGCCTGAATTCACTTCCCTATCATCATCATCTTCTTCATCCTTAATCAATTCACATTATTCTAAATCAGTCCCAGCACCAGCAGTCACCAGTCAGCGCTGCCTCGCCTTAATCATAATCGTGTCGTAATCATTCCATATCTGAAACCTAAAACCCCGTGCAACAATTATACGCCGAACATGAAATGAATACGCTTCATGATTCAAGAATCATGAATCAAACGTACGCATGTCTTCAGAAATCATTTAATGCCACAATATTGTAATTCGTGTTTTTCTCGCAATGTAAATGTTTCTATTCCTGAGCCCTCAGTCGTACTGCATTGCATAAATATTAACAGTACCACATTTATGTTTGAAACCTCATTGAAGTCAAGTCAAGTCAAGTCAAATATTTATTACGTGGCTGACGTGAAATGAGTTTAAACATGACATGACACATAATGTAATAATAATTCGTACGCGTACGTTCTTTTTTCATTTCGCTTGCAATGCAATGGCGATGGGTTTCGAGTTTCTTCGAATAGTAGACAAACAGAACGGAGAATTAAAGAAGCTGAAGTTGTGGCTGGTTTCTAGTTGCATGGGATGATTTTTCGTAGTCTTCATTGTGTTAAATCATTTTTATTTGTTGTGAAAATGCGTGCTCCTGCATAAATTATGGCGCTTAGGGACAGGCTCAGGCTGAAGGCTTAGGGCTCGCATTTGATCTTCTTATACGTGTACACTCGTAATAAAATGTTGACGATTAACAACCACCTTAAATACACTTATCACCTCTTCATCTCGCTGCCTGCTACCACTTTGTATTTACTTGTTCTTGTGTTTTGACATAAACCCGAAGGGAGTTGAGCAATTGATGACCGAGTGAGAGCAAGAGCAAGGTGAATCTGACCTTAGACATGCGCAGCACTGTGCAGTGCAAGATGCTGTATAAATATTGAATCTTGCGATCTCGAATCATGTCCATGCCCGGCTCGAAAGATATCGATCACGTGCCATGTAATTAAATCTTGTAGTTGCTGGTTTATGTTTCAGGTTTCTGAAACATTTTAATTGCACTGGCGCTGCCAGTTCCATTGCACAACATTACCATAAGTCAAACTTGAAGGTTAAAACTATCCGTGCAAGGTGCCGCAGGTGAGAATAAATCCGTCAGGCCACCAAATCACACCGCAGCCATTCTGCCATTGCAGTATCAGTTTCAGACGCACCGAGTTAACATTTTGCACTAAAACGTTTGTAGGCCATTGACGATGATGATACAATGGTGGTGACAGTTCAAAATTCGTAGCCATTGCCAGCGGAGTCAAGCAGGCAGGGAGTTCAAAAGAAAGACATAAAAATGTCGGTTCGGGTTATGCAATAAGAGAGCCTAGAGATTCTTTGTATCTCTTTTCCGCTATTATGTTCGATGTGCCCACCTTTTCTAATTTCTCGTGTAAAATAAAACCCAAACGTTTGCAGTTTCATAAGCTTTTCCACTGAAGCTCCAAAATACTCCATTCAAAGCAGTAGTTTTTTTTGCCTTCAACACGGCGTGGTGGTTACAAAACGAAAAAGTAAACTTTGGCAAAATGAGTTAAAATCCGGTACTAAAAATTACAGTCCATAGTCCAGGCCCAGAGAACAAACTTTTGTTAAAAATACAACTTTTAACTTTTTCTCAACAAAAGCGAACAAGAAATGATAAATACGGGTAAATGAGTGCTGTGCTGAAGCGACTGAGCGCGAGATCCCACTCGTGGCGATACATAATTTGCACAAAAGTTTACGGCTAAACGTGTTTTACGGTGAACTTCTGCGAAGTTTTTGTTGTCTGGCGCGAATTGTTTCGGTAATTATTTTCGGGCAGGTCAATTTATTTCTCGGTCTGGAAATAGGAAAATTGGAAATCGATTAGTCTTTTGCGAGTTCATGGCATGCTTAGGGGTTGTATAATGGAATTAATTTCCAAACTAAATGTTTATCTATGCCAGTCACTCTGTGCCCATGCATTGTAGTGCACTACCTTATCGCACTACGGCGTTCGTGTCCTGGCTCCTTTTATAGTAAAAATCAATTAAACATTAAGGCTTTATAAAAATTTATGCATATTTTTTATTTTTTGTTACACAGACTTTCCTAAAGGTTGGTTAACGAGTACAGAGTAAGAAAAGAAAAGAGGCAATCGCGTATGCTCATCTCATTCATTGCTGCGCACATGTGTGCCCTGTGCTGTGCTTGGAGCATCCTTTTCTTCTTCTGAAGCTGTTTCTTATTGTTATGCGTATCTGTATCAACACACAAGCTGCTGCAAGTGCACCGATCCTCCAATGCTGCTGCTGAATGCTGAACAAATGAATACAATGTCAATGCGTAAACTACTCTTCCCTGTCTCTCATCCACGAACCACCGTATTTATTGCCGACCATAATTTGGAACAGGTGTTTTATGATTATTTGGCCGGTTCCCATTCAGAGCAATGCAGCAGATAGCAGATGTGAATTGTTTATGTATGTAGTAGTATTAGCCAAGATTACCGTAACGTAAAGTAAAAGTGTGAATCCTTTGAATGTATAAATGCAGGCTCCTGCTAACAAAATTGTATTCACTGAATTTATCATATAGGGAAGTAAACAGTAAACAAGTACACATACGTACAACCAGTAAAGCTTAGAAAGTCTACGCAGTGCAGTGAATCCAGCAAACGAATTTAAATTAAAATGTACAAATAAGGCAGTAGGCGATGGTTCTGGTTAGGTTACAATTATCGACTTGATAAATAATTACAAGCGTATATGGCTCAAGCTCATTTGTAAGATTCATTATTTATCCTTTGCTCTGCCCTGCTCTACTGCTGCCGAGTCCCTTAGAAGCAAGTTTATGTCATAATTGCTACATTGTAATGTTGTATGTACTTTTGATATAATGCTAAAACTGAGAAAAATAAATTTACGTTTATGCTTTCTTCAAATTCGCCCAAAATCGTTCCTTGCATTCCTTGCTTCATTATTCTCTCCTAACGTCCAGCCTATCACTCGATCGTAATCGACAATGGGAGACTCCAATGCGCAGGATTCACACAGAAATTAATCGTAAGTCGCCTTTTACTCATTCAGTGCTTAAAAACAAAGTTTGGCATTTACAGAAGATACATAATTAATGCTCAACGTCGGTGCGCCTTTGTTGGCTGGTGCCATAAATGGGAAAACTTGTTGAGATGTTGGAAATGAAAAATAAGCGAAAAGCGAGAAGGATAATAAAAAATTGCTGAATTGTTGTTAAGTTTCACTTTCTCTTTACGTTGCCTTGAATTTCCAAGAAATAAAAGTGCCGTGCTGAGCTGAGCACCAAAGGATGAGTCTGCACGATTATGTGAGCGTGCTTTGTACTTATTGTTGAGCAGTATTTCTCTTTATAGAATTGCTTTGAGGAATTTCACCAGTTCGAGGACAGGTTGAAATCTTTCCTGGAAAGTAAAAGTATGTTCTTGACATGTTTGAAGACAAGTTTTCTCCTTCTTGCGTCTTTCCTGCTATTCTCCGCACTGTTCCGAGGCTTCTTCTTTGTGCCCCTGCCTGCTTTCGTAATGTGCAGTGTAAGGCATAATGATGGCAATAGAAATGGCCAGACCGACAAGGTAGGAAGCGCCTTTGATCGATGAAAGCAACACAATACAGAATGCATTCGTGCTGATGTTGGCGCTGACGAACATCTTCCCGTCCTGCGTGGAGAGGAAAGGTAAAAACCATTTCTTCAGATGAACGCTTTCTCTTGAAGTCTGTTCTGTGTTTCAAGTTTCCAAAGTTATCCTCCCACTTCTGTCAAAAACTTAATGCCAGAATACTGCTGGAATAAAAGCGGATTATAATTATATACACTACACCACGGCAGAGCTTGACAGGGCGACGGAAAGTTTTGCCGAGGTAAAATAATTGGCAAAAAAATGAATCTTGTTAACAGGGAATGGAATGGAAAAGTTGGAGCTTTTTAAATGCATGCAAAGAAATATTAAAACCAATAAAAATAAACTTTTGTTAATGAATACGCAAAAGTGCTTACGCCGTGCCACACGCTTTAGAATTCGAGCTCGCCAACATTAAAATTTGACCCAACTTTTCAAAAATTGGATTATTTTTCCATGAGAATGAGAAAATTTTTTTAATCCAATTTCAACATACGACTAAAATACATGCAAATAAGTCCTATAAAATGAAGTCACAGGCTTGACTACTATATTGGACTTGGAAGACCCTCTGCTCACGGATCTTCAAACGCAAGTGCGCAGAATGGAAATGGAAAGAAAAGGAATCCAAGATTGTATTAATCTTATACAAAAGGATTCCAGGAAGTCTGTGTTGTAAAGGAATAAAATAGAGAGAGAAAGAAAGATTTGTAAACCCCAAAATAGACAGATGAAGGACGCGCGTAGAGTCTTCGTTGAGTTGAGATGAGTTTAAAGAACGACAGTGCAGGGAAATGAAAGCAGCAAAACTGGAAACTGAAAACCATCGCACCGAATGCGCTGCCAGGAAGGAGAAAAGCAACTGAAATTGCTCTCGTCAGCATTCGTAAATTTAGTTGTATTGATGATGAACAAGAAAATGGTGGAGTTCCACTTTGAGCAACTAACTGCTGTGCCATGCTATTTGCCAACCCGTGAGCTATGGCCTGTGAGCCTCGCCAGAGAGAGTCGAACGTTATTATACACAGAAGGAGAAATATCGAACAGGCAATGGGAAGATGTGCGGAGAAATTCTTTCCCGCATTGCATGAATGCTCACCAAGCGAAAAGAAAAGAAGCCAAGCATAGAAAAAGGCCATTATTTTTATCTGAAACTTTGCGTCTTTTTAATGCCTATCTGTCTTCCAGGAGAAAGAATTGAAAAAGTATTGAATTGACGACGAGATATCATATAACACGTCTTCGCACAAGCAACGTACACCCACAAGTCGATAAATAGTGTGCAATCAATATTATGACGCCATATATCTCTGCGTGCAGTCTTGGTCTATTTGCAAAAATGTGAGCCGGGCTGTTTGTCAGGCGGCTGTAGAAAATGTCCTCCAATTGAATTAAACACTGCGACAGCTCGCTCAGCAAAAAGGAATAGCTCGCGCTCGGTTTAGTAACTTGATACTCGCCGTGCACCGTGACACGGAATTGTCTTTCCATGAAAATGGCAGACACGCAACGATTCTTTTCTTTCTCAGCATTTGCAAGATTTATATCACACAATAATGAAGGCAGGGCACGGTGAACAATTGTTTTGAAACAAAATGCCACAAAATTCTATGCATTTTTCCACGCCAAGATTTATGCGCACTTTGCGATGAGAGCGCGGCCGAGTAAGTGAATTGAGTCTTCTTAAACAATAATTTTCATTTCACTTGTCAGCAGTCTGCACTTTCTGGGCTTGCGCTTGGGTAAAGTCCATTAAAATTGTTGACATTTCATTTGACTCTTTCGCAAGCAAACACGCGAATTGTGGCTGATTTGCCTGCGGTGCAATTTGACTGGGAATTACTACACGAACAACCTGCTGCAGGCTGATGGAACCGGCAATAGCTTGGCTCCTGCTCTGAGGCCTGTGAGCTGCATGCTATGATTATGATTTTATTTGCGGTGCTGCTGCGTTGTGCCTAATGTTTATTGTTGCCTGTTCATGCAAGGAATGGAAGCAGAGCATTATGTAAAGAGAATGATCTCACTGCATTTCGCGTTCGTGCAGATGATGTTCAGAGCTTTGGATGATGAGATGGTGATGGTGATAGTTTGGTTTGTTGCTGATGGCGGTGGTGATGGGATGCTGATGTTGATGGTGTGCTGGTTGGTTATGTACAAAGAGTGACAAGAGAATCGTCAAGGATGGTTGGAGGTAAATGGAGTGTTTGATTCCGATTCACCACCAGTGCGTGGCATGCAGCCGCAGCGGAGACGATTCTTGCTGATAAGTGCTTGTACTTTGTATACATTTATGTATTTTATGGTGTTGAGTTGAGTTCCATGAAGCACGAAGAGAGAGGCTACGGCAGTGAAAATAGGAAATAAAACCCCAAAAATGATGTTTACGCAGATACTTGAAATTTAAAATACAGCAGACAACAAACACTGCAATCCGAAGTCTCTCGTCCTCATCACTTCACATGCAGAGTCCGATATATTTATAAATAATGCAATCCCGGCCATACCAGTCCTCGAAAGCAACCAGGCAAGCATGGTTTCTGAGTCGCACTGCTCCTGGGATGATCTGCAGGCGGCGAGAGCGGAGAAAATTAAATGAACCTTCAACTCTGGCCGTCCAGAAACCCATTTCACATAAAATGCTTACTCGTAAACCTGAAACCCCAACAAGACACATATCACATTAACATCTATTAACTATTAAAACGATATAACCGCATTAGTGCAGGCAGGCAAGCGTTAGGGTGAAACAGATTTGAGTTACGACACTCGCCCGCGTACGCGTGATCCACATTCCCACTCGTGCATTGGATGTGTCCCATGATAATTAAACAATGGCCAAACCTAAGCCCAAATAAATTAATTCACTTTAGTACGTGGTCGTGGCGCAATGCAATTTAGGCTGAGATCCGTTTTAAGTGCATCATCCCAATCTCAAGCGGCTTTCGCCAAGGCAGGTTGTCTTCAAGGGAATTTTACGAAAGCATAATTTAATCATTCGCAAATAACAGCCTGAAAATGGTGGAAGGTAAACGGGAAAAATAATATCTCGACCAGTAGTTGGGCTTGTTCGAAAAAATCAAGACGCAAAATTCGAAGCTTACTTGATTCTGTATTGCGTATTTTTACCGAATTGAATTTTTCTGCGCATTTTTCAAGCTGCATGAAGTTGTTTTAACACAACACGCATATTGCAACGCCCTTTCCCAATGGTTACACACAGCAAAATGAAAAATTGAATGAATCCAGCAGAATGAGCACGCAGATGATTATTAATATTAAACTGAACACTTGGTTAGGTCTGATATGATTTTGATGAAATGATATCCTGCAATAAGCTGCTCTTCGTTTTGTTGGTCACTGTCGCTGTTGCCGTCGCATTGCATGTATCATGAACATCAAAGGAAAACGATAACTCCAACCGTTCGTTACGGTACACAGTCACAGTACACACGACTTTCTCGCTCTGTCATCTCAATTTTATATTACACTTGGGGAAACTAAATATTATGTACGACGATACATCATGCTGTAATACATACGGCACGGGGAAAGTTGTAACTGCAGCCGTAGCTGTAGCTTAGGCCATGGTGTACTACATGTATGCAGTGCGTATGGAATGATTAAACTCTTCAGTCATAAGAGATGGATATGAGAAGGAGTAAAGCAGCGGCAGCGATAAAACAGCACAGAGCATTGGACATGTGGTTGATGATGTGCACAATTTGACTTGAGTTGTTGAGTGACTCGGCTCAAACTTTTTTACTATTCAACTTTTCCTGCCCGCCTTCCTCCACAAATGCAGGGAGCGCACAAAGGAAACAAGAGTGGCAATCATTTTCAGGAAGAGCACCGACACTGAGCTGTTTCTGTGCCTGTGCCGGCGTATCTTTCCGGCTACGGGCCATTTTTTGGCAAAAATACACGAAGACAGAAGAGGAAACGAACGGGGAAAAATGTCGTTGAGGTCCATTACTTTCTCCTTTGTTTCAAAAGTAAAAGAGCAGGCACACAAACGTAAACGAGAATTATTAGCGACAAGTGCCTGCCTTTGCGTTGTCTTTCATACTTGCGTACTGCTTTCACTTGCCTACACATTTATAATGCCAATGCCGCAACCAAACACCACCAGCCGGCAAAGCACACAGCACGTACGTGCGCGTATTGTGTTGAAGATAGTGATACTGATGTGTCTGGTCTGAATGCGAGAAGAAAGTTTTCCACTTAGTTCTTTTAATATACTGCGAATGCCGCTCTCGCAATGGAAGCGGTCTGGAAAGTAAATATTATATACTGGCAGCAGCACAAGACGGAAAAGTTCATCCAGTTCATGACGCTCGGTCGTTTATTGTGTGCAAAGTGGCGAGCACAAAGCAAGAATGACAAATCGAGTCCAAATAAAAATATTCTCCTTCTCTTCTTCTGGCTTCGTCTTTTTTTTCTGTGGGACGATGACGAAGAAAGAGAACCAGTTAAGAGTTGTGACTCATTAGCAGAATAGACTTTCTTTTTAGTTCCAGTCGCCTCTCGACTCTAGTTAGTCTTGTCCGTGGAATAAGCTCCAGAATCAAATCCCAGGAGCAAGCTCAGGCCGTGGCTGTCGAGGCACTTTCTCCCAATTTTGTTTCACCTTGAAAACTTTTGCTGAGCTGCAATCTCAACATGGTCGAAACTCGGAATCCGCCTAAACAAAGTCGTTCTAAATGAAAGTTTGGCTTGACTGCGTAATGCAAATGCATTCAGTTGGCCGCGAAGTAAGTAATATATTCAAATTCTGGCCAAGAAAAACAGGGCGTTTAGCTTCCAGTCGGCTGCTTTTCATTCCAGCAGCTTGGCAATGCTATGTAGTATTTAAGCACTGTTGGCGTAAAGGCTGGGTTGGATAATCGTGGGAAAGCACAAGATGGACGGCAGGCAAGACACTGGAGACTTTCCTAAAATTTTTTACAAGCAAAGACAGGCAATAAAGGCAGACAGGTGCACTTTTCGGCGGTATTCAATAAAATGACTTAAAAAATGAATTTTGACCAAATCTGACTTGCAAGGATTTTTCCAAGGAATACTAACGCGATGAATTGCAATCATTTGATGAGATCAAAAATCCCCCAAATCAAAATACTGACACGATGAAGGACAAAGAAGGATCAATTATTTTTGCGACGGCGAAGCGAGATGAGGGCAATAAATTAGATTTATAATTTAAGGCTTGAATTGAGCCGTCTATGATCTAGTTAATAATTTTCGTCCAACACAAAAGGCCAAGATTTGCAGACAGATAAAGTTGTATCTCTCAAAATTTAAATCACCCAGATTGGGAGACGATAGCCAAGCATTGTTATTAGCGGATAAAGGGAGAATGTAATAATTCATCACATCACATCATTCCGCTCTTAATCGCCGTCATCATCATCAAATCTGATGAGAATCGCATCACGGCCTCTCGAGTCTCGGAAAATAGTTTCAAGAGCATTTTCGAGCCTCTTTTCTATATAATTATCAGAAAAGATTCTGAAGTGCGTTGCCTGAATAGGAACTGAGGAAAATTAAAAGTTGGTTCACCAAAGTGAAGGCAAGGCAGTAACAAAGGAAAAATATAGCACTTTTTACAGTCTATTGTTACTTGTACTCGTTTTCTTATACTTTTTAAATTTTCTTATACATTATTCATAGCTTATTATTATTTAAGATCTATTGCCAGCGTAGCACGTTTCTCGTCTCGTTCTTAAGAAGCCGGGCGATGCCGGCAACCGTCACGTCGCAAAGAGAGCGAACAACCAGCACCAAAGCACCCTTTCCATCTCACGAACTAACCCCGTGTGCAGTGAAGTTCATGTCATGACCATAAAACTTATCTCTCTCGGCAAGCAAAGATAATACCTTCTTCTGCCATGCCGTCTTATGGTTGAAAAAGAGTATCACTTTATCTGATTCTCCATTCAAAATACTGCATGTAGGCGAAGCTGCTCTTTTGAGCGATAATTTTTATGGTTACAAACTGCAATAATGCGTACACATCTTGCATTTTTTCTCACCCTTTTAATATCCTTCTGCAGTCATTCAAAGGAATTTTTAGCCTCAAAGCTGCGAGCAGCCAGGCAGGGCAGCCTGAAGGAAGTGGATGTGATGTTATAAATTGGAAAAACTTTAGAAAAAGATTTATGTCAAGGGATCTTTGACTTTTAAGGATTCGATTCTTAAATTATGGTGCACTTGCATTCTTGCAGTGCAGTGCACTGCACTAGGGCAACATATTGCAATTATAATGCATTTCGGTAACAGCAGGCATGAGAAAGGAATGGCAGGAACGAAATTCGAGTTCATCGCGGTGCCGAACAGCACATGGGCCTAGACAGATAGTCGGAGTTTCTTTGTTCCAGAATCCATCCTCCGAGAGCTGAGCTCAAAACTTCCATTGTGGTACGGTTCAGACCTTCCTCAAGGACAAGGGAGATCACAAGCACAGGCAAGGCACATGCACGCATTGCCATGTCAAAGAGGGTCGTGGAAAATGCAATTGCGAATAAAATTCGGCGCAGAAGCATAAAAATCTAATCTAATATAAAAATCGTGCTTAATATTATTACTAGCACAGGCAACTCAACTGCCGTTATTGTCATAAAAATAAAAATAAAATAACACAGCATTTGATGTCTCTCTTTCACATCGTTGCTTCCCGGCAGTTGCCGGCGCGATGTTTGCACTCAGGCTCAGTTCCGGAACCCAAACTTCATGCAATTTTGAAATTTTTCCTTTGGGCTTTTAATCTCCTTCCAGACTGCAGGTTAGTGCTGCTGGAGCACTGAATTTGTGAGTCGGTTGTTGTGTGGGATTCTTTTACTATACAATTTTCGCATTTTATAGCGAAATAATATGCAGACTGCAGTTGTTCTGTTCCCAGTAATTTCTCCATGTGCATCTTGCAAGACCTGGGCTGGGATATATTTCAAATTCTGCAGAGAAACAGAAACCCATACCCGGGACTCGATTGAATTAGCAGCGCACAACAGCAGCGGACATGTCTTGCGTCTTGACTAGGTCTTGGTCTGGCCTCTTCCAGTAAGCAGAATGGGAAAGGGGAGCGTAAACACAAGTGGAAGAGTGCCTGGCTCCTCCATTATATTTTTTACTATTTTTGTTTTACAGTTGTGTTTATTCTGCAGTTGCCAGTTGTGCATATCCGAAAATACCGAACCAGGAGTTTTCTCTCTTCCTTCAAGGCTGAGGCAGGCAGGCAGCTCATATGCTTTTACACCCATCGTACTACGACGAAAAATAATAACTCGAACCATTTCACTGCACTTTTTACAACTTTACAATGAATTCTCCTGTTTCAAACCCTTCCCCGTCGTCGCCGTCTCGCTGCCTTGTGCGAAATTCGAATGCCAAAGCAAACTAGGAAGCTTTTGGCACTTGGCAGTCTGGCTTTGAATAAGTAACAAATCGTGATTCATGACGAGAGAGCAGAAAGGTCGGCCGGAGAATAAAGCCCTCACATAAAAATTAGTTAATTGCATCTCCGCGCTCAGCGAAGGGAATTTAGAATAATCCTGTCAAAAGTTTATGCTGTGAGATGGGTACGACGTAATTGTAGCAAAGTAATTAAAATGCTATGAGATCCTCGACATCGGCTCTTTGCAGCTTGTTGGCCGGCCGGCCATGCGTGCCTCAGGATCGCCGAGATAAAAGCATTCGAGAGGTCATGATTCCTGAATTTCACACAGCATGCAGCCAGCGAGAGGGTTTAGTTCACAAGTCCCGAAGCTGAGACTGAGACGTTGTTCACGACTTGATGAATTGTAAACGAATCGTGTAATTGAAAAAGCTGTCTTGATCTCGTTCGCATATTTTATTATGTCGGACTTGAAGTCCAAAGTACAGTCACAATGCAATGGAATTGACCATTGTCCCGCTGCTTATTTCAGCTACGAAGGAATGATGAAGAGATAGATGGCAAAGTCGTGCCTCGCAAACAATTAATTATACTCATGCCCGAGCAGTGAGCAAGAGCAGAGCCCAGTGCAAAAAATGGAAATCAATTTATCGACTAAATAACACGCTAGTGTCATGTCAAATATTTAACAGACGATTTTTTGCTTTATTGCCTTGAGTACATTTCCATTGGATTTGCGAAATTCTGAGTCCACACCGCCGCGTGACACCAAGAGGCTTGAGCTTACGCTTAATTTGGCGTTGATGACGCGATTCTGCTGATAGCGATCAAATTGATATAGTTTTGCTCAACAGGCAATGCAACCCATTCTTTGAGCATGGCATAGCAGAGCCAATATAAAGATGATTTGTTTAAATTCAATGCAGCTCCACACTTCTCGAGCAGCCTTGAAACCGAATTTGGACAAGTTACTGCACAGCAAACTGTAACTCATTTTTCTTCATTAAATTGCAATACGAGTAATGTAACGTTGCAGCGTCGCCAATGCACGCTGCAGCGCAAATTGAAAGACATTTCGCATTGGATTTGCTTCGTCCTTATCTCGGAACACATCAGCAGCCAGTCAACGTGGCTGCTACTGGTAAAAGTACGTGCGCAAGGAATGATGACTGACTGACTGGAGTGAAATTCGAGAAGTGCACAGTTCACTCTTGGCGAAGTGTAACTCAAAAAATAGAAAATGACAGATGACATTCTCATATTCGTGAGTACATTTTTTATTTCGTTTCTGCACCACTCGATAATGTAGTTTACAGGCAGGCAGGCTGGGAAATTTCAAAAAATAATGTGCTGGCGTATCTGAAGTGTGAACTCTGTTGTTCCAAATGTACAATTTTTTTTGAATTTTGGTTTTCATCTCGCATTATCTTTTGCATGAGCAAATCTCCTCCCGTCCCTGTGCTGTGGTGCTCCGCCGTGGCTGTGTATTCCTTGTAATGTAATAATAAATATTTCACTCAAGTGAAAAACCAGGACACAAGCAAAGGATAACAAGATGAGAGACGAAAGTCTCGGGATTTCTGCTTCGTGGATTTTTTATTTTGTTTGTGCCGTTGTCATCAGCGTCAACTCTTCTTTCTCGATTATTCCAAACTTTTTATCCGGGCGAAGGAATCTTATTTCATATCCGAGGATTTCGCCTTTGCCCTGCCTGCTCGTTTGGATATCGATGAGAAACGACTTTCCTTGTCTCTTTGTACTGTGAATTTGCATTTGCTCTTCTCAGAAAACTGAAATTGAATTGGAATTACGTGTTCTTGTTTACGGGAGTGTGGGATTTGTGATTTGGAGTGTGTGGGCTAAATGATTTAACCTGAAAAGTAAATATTAATGCGGTTTTGCGGTTGCCAGTCTGAAAAGGAATTTCCGCAGTTTTCTTCGCAATCTGGTAACATGTAGAAATTTGAGAAAGGAAATCGAAGGATGCTGAGCACAAGGCCAACTTCGTTGTCACTTGTCTTATTTAAATTCACTGCATCTACCATGCTGACACTTCTGAAGTTTACTCAGAAAGAAGATTTCAGTAATGCAGATCCAAAGCTTCAACAATGTACATTAACTCATCGTCTTAGGACAAAATTGAGCATGGCAGCACCTCATGAGCACGCGTACGCTTGGAGCTGTATTAGATAAAAACGGGTTCAGAAAGTCGTTCCATAAAATATGAAGCTGGAAGCTGGCGCATGTTTGTATTTATACGTGTGACACGACACGGAGCCCTGAAACTGGAACTGCTGAAGCTGAATTGCGGTCGCCGGTTTCCCACAGGATGGTATCAGGCAGGCAGGGATGTATAAATTTATATTTCCAGGCGTAGCAGGAGCGGAGACGTATAAAAGTGCGGAAAGAAAGTCTTGCAGAGAAATTGGGCAAAGTTTGTAAGTTGAATTTAGGTGAAAGCAAGTGTGCAGTCTCGCAGTTCGTAAATATGCCCAAGTGTACAGGCACAGATAAGAGGATGGAACCACCGACCGCCACAAACGCCGTACACATGCACCACAAACTGATTTCAAATGCATTTTCTCTTCCTTTTTTCATTTGAAGGAAATTGATTTAGAGCTTTCAAGGAAAACTTGAAGGCTTCAAGAATTGCCAAGTAGAAGACATGAGGACGAGGGACACAAGACAAAATGCGGGCGAGTAAAGTGAAAGAAAGAAAGCAACTGTCGATAACTTATACAATAAAAAGTAGAATGAAAGTAACCACAATATAAAGTTATAGTATACTGAGATGCTGAGCTGAGCCACTTTCTCTGGCTGCCTGTGCTGCTTTCTTATTCCAATTTGCTACACATTTGGGGCTGAGTGACTTGGTCGTCGTCGTCTTCGTCATCTCGGCCGTCTTTGCGAATCTGCCGACTTGAGTCTTTTGTGTGTGGTGATGATTATGGTAAAAAGTGAGAGAGTGAGAAACTTAACTCCTGTCAGCACAGTGCGTATTTATGTGCTTTCACTTTAGAGCGAGTAAAAGACGTAATATGTTTTGGCAACCAAAACCAGGAAAAGAGATGGAAAATGAAAGTTTTCTCCATCTTAACTCGGCGCAAGGTTTGAGGAAGACTGCAAAGTTTTATTTTTCTCGACTCGCTGCTCCATTGAGCTGTGCTGCGGCTGCGATGCGATGCTTTCTCCTTCGAATTATTAGGTTATGAGTGTACAAAGACGTGACTCATTCCCATTCTCAAGAGAATGACATCCGACTGACTGTGTGCGGGCCATCCAAGGCGAGGCATCATGAGTATGCAGCAAACACTAAGTACTGTGTACGTGAAATCAAAGGCAAATCCACTTTGAAAAACTTTCAATCTTGATGATCGAAGGGATTCCTTCCATTTCTTTAAGTTTTTAGTACCTCGTATTTTCCCAGCGGTGTCCGATTGCTCGTTCCCTTCCTTGAAAGTTATTTAAGATATTTCTACAAAATACTTAAGGTTTCTTCTTGGCTTCGAGTTCCCTCGCAATTGGGAAGAATTTCAGCATTATTTTGTCTTCAAAGCTACGCTTGAGTTGATTTGATGTTTATATTTTCTCTATTATCACGTCGCAACGACCTGCTGGCTGGTTGCTCCTTGCACATGAGTAAGATTAAGAATAGAATTTATTTGCGGCCTTTAAATTTACGTACTTTCGTACCTCATGTTCATAAACTTTGCTGGTTGTGGGTATGTATAAGTCAGATTTTTGGCAAAAAATAAAAACAACACACAACCCGCCCACTTAATACATGCCGTAAGCTCACGGCGGCAGGCAGCCCAGACCCAGAAGGACCGAGCGCCAGCAATATTTTCTCGCTCTCAGTCTCTTTTCGATTCGTTACACTTGCTCCACATTCGGCATGGATGGAGTGAGTGCGGATGCGAGTAAGTAATCTTCACAAATTCCTGATTCGCAAATTTTTTTGCGGCCCAAGTCGAAGTATTTACCTACTTAAATTATTTATAGCCTCTTACTTTACAAAACTATTCTCCACGTTTAATTTTTCCTCGCTGGTTTCGAAAACAACGTGCAAAGTATTTTCGTTTCTCTCTTGGCCATGCGTTACTAGTGCACGATAAGAAACCAATACTTCTTTTGCTGTAAAGTATGCAAGCTTAATGTGATTTATTTTGTGCCCGCCACGGCCTGCCTGGCTCACGCTACGCCATGCCATGAGAAGATGTAAAGTGTATAAATGACGTGTGTATTTTCCTAATTATTATTATCAGAGCAAATGCACTTGAGTGAATTGGACTGAATAAGAGGATTATTTATGATTAGTACTGCCAACTACCTGACTTACGAATCACAAGAATTTTGAGTGTGTACGCTTTTATTGTTGACCAGAATGTATTAACGTAATTTATTCTTATTGTGAGTCATTGTAATATTTTCCTCAGCCAGGTCTCAGGTTTTTCTGTGTCCGTCCTAGGTCCTCCTTCGGTCCTCACTGACATTAATGCGACCAGTACAGTGAAGAGACCTGAATCGAACAAAAGGACATTATTATTATAATGTGCAGGCTTTCATAAGCACAAGCTCGGACTCGTGGAGTGTTATGTAGTAAAATGTCAACCAGCACCTGCTCAGCAAATAAAGTATCTTTTGCCCTGCCTACTGCTTTTCTTTAGGGGTATAGTGCAAGTGTCATTATACTTGCTCCAAGTCTTGAGACTATAAGGGTATTTGTATCTGTTATTCTTTCTCAATAACCCTGTTACAAAGTTTGATACGCTGCAGCACCGCTGTGGTAGAGTCGAGTCGTAGGTCGGAGCCTCACTTAAAACTTAGAACATGGAAATACAATGGATTAGAAAAATACCTCGTTTCTCTTATTTCTTAATACTATGAACTACAACTTACAACTCGAGAAAGAAGTACGTAAAACGTAAAACTAGAATCATAAATTTCGAAGACGAGCGAGAGAAATCCATTGTACAATGTACGGCTGTACGGTTTCCAAAAGACTGGCAAACGTTATTCAGTGTAACAAGTTTGTAATTTGTTTACATTATGCATTTGAAGTCGAAGCAGGCAAAGCTATTCACCCATGCCTGCGCTTACGTTTGTGGTTTAACGTTTTACGAAAAGTAACACACGATGCTATGACATTCATCTTAAATTAGCAGCGAGCAGAATTTTTATGGAGAGGAAAAGAGTTAAGATCACAATATATCTCTCATGCGCCATTGTCGTTAGAGTATTAAACCAATTCAACTCCTTCACGAGTGGTACACATGCTGGTGCTACTGCTTATTAGCGATGGCTAATAAGCAGCATGTGCTATACCATTATGCTCATTACCGTTGCCATCACCAGATTTAAGCACCGTGATTACCACATTACTGGAGACCATAAATTTTAATTGTGGTTGACGATGCCACACTACTCTGGTGGTATTTACTCGTTGGCAATGAGTTTCTTGTTCATGAAGCACACGACTCGCACATTACGGAGATAATGGTCATAAATTCTCAACGGAGCAAGCTTTGTAGATTTAATTTATTCTTTCTTCAAACTCAATAAATTCAATTGTGTCTTACTCTGTGGAAAAGCGCAAAGTTCAGGTTCACATAATTTCTTCTGTGCACAACTGTCATGTCAGGGTTCACCTTTGCCATTTCACTCTGCTGCCTGCCATTCAGAAACGATCCAGGATCAACTACGCCAGATTGTCTATAAATAGGAAGCTTCTCTGGGCGCTGCCTCGTTCGTTTGCCATTTATTCCTTATTTCCCGAAAAATCTTTTCTCTACATTTTATTCTGATTTATTGTGTTTTGTAATATTCCCGGAATATTCAGGGCGAAGAACGAATACATATTATCATTGCGAGGCGCATTTATCTGTTGCGCAAGCCTCTCAGGCAGACAACCTGCTAGGACTTGGCTGGCGTCGGCACGGCACGGGCAGACGCGACTCGCAGAATTTCAGAAGAGAAAAAGGATTATTGTGTTGAATTTATGAATACTATGGAGGAGCAGAACAGAGTTTCCACTTCACGAAGACGGATTCTGAACATGTTTAAAGTAGTCGTACACTTAATTCCACCTTTGCATTGTGCTTCCATTGTTTTTCACAAAGTAAACCGGGTAAGGAACCCACGAACACAGAACGGGAAAACCTAAGACGCATGCCAAGGTTCGGCTGCAGGAAATGGAGAAGACGAGAGCACATCACGGCATAACGTGGCCAGTCACAGGCGACCAAGAACAAGCGAATCGAATTATTATTACATAGATATATGAGCCCACTTTCACTCGCTCTCAACTGGTTCACTGGCTGGTTGCCTTCACAGTGCCGCTGGTTTCTCCACATACATTTATAATATATAACTTGTTTTCTCCCTACCTATTCTTATGATGTATATTTTCTATTTATTTTTTCTTGAGTTGAGTAGAGCACAGCCAAAATTGCAAGGTAGAAAGAAACTTGGAGCAGGCAGCAGCATTATTTGTTCAACTGCTCTACAGTTTCACTTATTCCATACTTCGTCGTCTTCTTTCTGGCTGCTCCGTTTTTATTCTTCTTATTATTATTTCTCATATTTTCTTTTGTTTTTTATTTTTCTTTTTATCTTGCCTGTTGTTCTCTGCTGTTGCTAGAGTCCCTGCTTTCGTGCTATTAAATGCACTCAGTCAGTCGTTCAATTCGGGCCTGCCATGCTTGCACTCCAACATTGTTCCCGTTTCGTCTAACGACACATGTACATGAATATACAACAGGGAAGCGAATGACAGAGTGTTTCATGTGCAGACGAAGACGAAATACTTAGAAAATGAACTCCGGGCGGGCATGAGTAAAAGTATATTTTTAGAAATCTCTCTTTCACTTTATTCTTTAATTCCTCCATGGCGAGAAGAAAGTTGCCAATAGGCATAAACTGCACGCATTATATCACATTACTTTATTAGCAGACAACTTTCTCTGTGCTCCACTTCACCGGCCGTAGTTTCTCGATAAAGAATGATGAATGTAAGTCTGTCTGACGAACGAGCACCTTGAAATCTGAAACTACAGCCTACATATATGTTAGTTTCGGTTCGTGGAATCCGCGTAGGTGATTTTGCTTGAATAACTTTGTTTAACTTGGTGCGGTGCGGGAAGAATGAAACGAAATCTGTAAAGATTTTGCCGAACCGCTTTTTAATTGCCTGGCATTCATAGTCGCAGCCGGAGCCCGCTGTCCCGGGACCGGCAGTGCTTTGCACATGCAGGAAGCGGCGCGTAGTACAGTTCCGTATAGAGTTCATTCGGTTCACGGGAGGTCCATTGAATTCCTGTTCAAACAGCGCTTGCCTTGGAAAACTTGTTAAGTAAGGAGGTGGAATCATTAAGCATTTATAGAAACCTTTTGAAATCGTGTTATTAAAATAATGATGTGAAGAATTCCTGCATATGTTTACCATTTAAATTTTGTATGATTCGTTGGGCTCACAGAGCGCTCCGGCCAGTCAACCATGTGTAAACGTCAAATGATTATAGATTTTCCGCGCTGCACGTCCCGCGGAAATGCGAGGCAGGAGAAAGAGCTCCGCATCATCATTAGAAACCCAGTCAGTCGTGAGGAAAATTCCAAGAAAAGTATAGGGTTAATTCTGTCTCAAGTATTAATGATTTTCAATTGAACTCGCGCTGTGTGAGTCTTTTCACGGCAGGCGAACCAATGTGAGTGTAAAATATTTGAAAAATGATGTTTTCTCTACCCTGTTCGCTCATTTCGTATACAAAATGTATTATTTTTCACTTAATGCCAATGCCACGATCGAATCGCTATAGCGATTCGATCGTGCTTTGAGTGAGTTGCTAATGACTTGGCCTGTGAGCGGCAGAAATGACAAGTTCTTAACCTCGACAAAGGAGGTGCACTTGGCCGGTATTGTTTGCTGTGTTTTCTCAGCAATTATGCCCTTCTCCCTGCCTATACTTAACTTTACGTATGCCGTAGAATAATACATAGATTTGTGAATTATCAAATTGGGTCTAACCAGGCGCATAATAATTACACGGGACACTTTACTTTACATGGTCCGGAGACTTTTACATGATGTATGATTAAAGGAGTCAAGGAAAGAATAACTTGCAAGCGTGCAGATAAAATTGATGGAAATAAAGTGAATTATGTTGTATAAGCAAAGCCCAGGCCAAGCCTATTGACTATACATTATGCTCTTGCATTACTTTTGCTTTGATCGTTGGCTGGGTCGTTCATTCTTCCATTCTTCTTCGTCATCCCAAGCATTTTTGTACAGCGAGTTTCCAGATGAGAGAATATGTCAGAAAATTAGTTGGATATTTAGGGAAGTAAATCCTTCAGAAAATCTACCCTGAAAATATTTGTGTACGAGTACGGGTGAGTGTGAGGCTGGTGTTGGCTGCGCATGTAGATTTAGTCTAAACACTCGTGCTAACAAACACAAATTATGGTTTCGATGGGCTTAACGCTTTATGCGATGAACCCAAGAAGGTCTTGTGTGTGCACACGAAGTAGATTTCTTTCACAACGCCTGGCTTTAAGGAGCGGGCATGAGTGTGTATTTTTTGCAAGATGTCGAATTTGAATGACGTGAAATAATGACTCGACTGTTTGATTAATGAATTGAGAAATGGACTGAAAGGCATATTGCACTGAATTTTGGATGAACAAGATATGTAACCCCACGGAGAGAGACGCTGTAGCACAAAGTCTGCAGTCTATAATGCAGAAGACTAGATTCATTCAGTATAATGCATTATAGATTCTCGTTGTGTCAAGAAAAAGAAACTTGTGCAGCCAGCACACTGCTGCTTTTTGTACTTCTCTTCTCCTGAACGTCTTCTATTCATTCCATTCACACACACAAACTGTTACTTCTCCTTCTCCATGTCTCATGTGTGATAGTAAAAGTTTAGAACTTGTGTGAAAACGAAAAACCTACTTTTGAGGCATGTGTCTTGCTCTCCGGCGCCTACACAAGAAAGTGTTTGGGAATAATACTCCACAAATGATAATAGAATCGCACAAGAATGGGAATGAGATTCAAGAAACGGCACAATAAATTGCCAGCCAAGAAAACAGAAAGAGATGGATTGAGCATTGAACTTTTTTCCAAGTAATTTCTTATTAAAAAATGTTGTTTAACTGAAAAAGTCTTCCCCGCTCCGCTCATTACAAAATGTATCGAATTGACCGGACAAAGAACGAGCGAGGCAGAAGCCAGGAAATTCGCTCAATTAATTTCTGGCGTAGCGCACCGAGTTCTTGAGAAGCAGTTTATTGATTTTAGTTTTCAAGAAAAGTTTTCGAGCATTGTTCTCCGTTCTGGGACTGGAATGCTCGAAACAATGAGCTTCGAGCCACCGAGCCACGTTCTTCGTACGTACCTGAGTCTGAGTTCCACTTTCCGATAATAAATTGCAAAATATTTCACCAATTGAATTATGATAGTTGTCAACCCATTCGCCGTGCGCCATCGCCTCGCCAGCAGCGAGAACGCCAAACCTTTATTTGGTGTCTCATTGTGTGCCTTGTATTTCACTGTATTATGACTACCAGGAGCAGTATTGTAAGGTGACATTTCTTATTCTTTATAGTGTGCATGATTCTTTTGTTGTATAATTTGAAGTATATTTATGAGCCCTGCAACACTTTTCCAATTCAAATCCAGAGTCTATCGTGGCATGCGAGGTAGGGGAAAATTCGCCGTCGTAGTCGTAATAATGGTAATGGTGGATATAAATCCTGTGCTTTGTACATTATCCTATTATTACAGAAATGCCATTATGGCAATGGCTCATGTTGCGCCTTGCGTCTTGCGGGCCGGCGTAGTGTTGGACTACTGCTACTGCTTTGACTTGGCACGGCCACGGTGACGTGATACGCGATACGACATTTTTATCATAATGTATTGCATTGTTGATGTTGTAAAGTTCTGTTGAATGCGAGCTCGGTATTAATTCTTCTTGGCACCGCACCGGCTTGCAGGTGTAACTTTAATGACAACGTGCATGCACTGCCACCCATTTGAACAGTTTCATATCGGACGGAATTAATAACTCAAATTCGTCCTGGAGAAAGTTGTCGCGGCGAGCATGCAGGTGACAATAAAGTTGGTGAAAGTAAATTGGGGTTTCGGAGATACCAATCTTATTATTGCGACTCACAAAAGAGTATTTGCGTACAATAGCGGCAGAGGCAATAGCCATTTGGGGTAGTGAAGTCTGTACGGGAATTTTCCTGTACTGTGCTCACGTAAAAGTTGCAATAATTTCTGCTGTTTGTTCCATACTTCATGCAAGAAAAGTTGACTGCGCTAATCTAGAATCGTAAGCTGCACTAAATGTTTCTTTCGCATGTAACTTGAGCATTATGCATGCAATCAATAATTGCCCTGCGAGTAGCGTAGTAAGCGTAACGCGTGAGATTGACTGAATTCCAGCAGAGCCGAGCAGGTCTAAATATTTCCCTAAACAGGCCAGTCCTTTGCTTAGAGCCGGTGGTTTGACCCAGCCGGCGTATAATTACCGTTCAATAATAATAATGGCAATAATGAGTGCCATAATTTATTGACTATTTGGCTGCGTGAACCAGCACAGCACTTGACATCTTGATCACGAAGTATTTTTAGAATCCCATTTGCCAGGCAAGAAGCTTGCCGACCAGACCAGGCATGCGGGCCAGTAAAGAATGCCAATTATTGGTTTCGCCGTACACAAGCCTTTTGCCTTTGGACTTGAACGAAAACTAAGGAGCATGATTCCATTGATAAGAGTAATGTGCATTAAGATTAGGCTGGCACTCATACCTGACTTGACTCGGCCAGAGCCCACACAAAATTCGTGTATCGTGTATTACAGTGCAGGCTGATCCGTGATCGAGAACAAAAGAATGCCATGCTGCCTAAAGGTTAATGTTACAACAAAGGGTTTGTTTCGTGTACTTGACTCGACTCGGACTCGGCTGAGTAAAATGCGATCCCGTCGAACCACTTAACTTTGTCCACGACTACTTAATAAAGCAGCGTCTTGAGTCTTGAGACTTAAAGAGTAAAACACAGGACGAGGGTGTTGTGCATTGCACAGACGCAATGCTATCACGTTTCAAATGCCCGGTGTGGCGGACCACACCATGCTCGCTGCCCATATCTGGACTGTGACGAATGTTTTACATGACAAGGATAAGAATGATTTCTTTCTCTTATCTGACCAAGTACAGCTCTCGCTCTGGCCAGTGGTCTCACGATTTGACACCTCGCCAACCGCAGAAAAATAAATTCGCAGCGCAGGACACAGGATTTGCATGTGAACTTTTATTTGCATATTGCCTTTAAGAGGACATGGTCCGATTTTGCATTTAAGAATGAGTACTCGAAGTAGCTGAATTCGTTGCTGTGGACCTCTCAATGAAAATGCCGCAATCCAACAATCTTGTCAGAATCTGTTGAACGAGTGTAAGAACTCGCGGTCCTAGGCGACTTCACACAGGCCCACAATTTGAAGGCCTAAAGTTTTTTAATACACTGGCGGTATTCTTCACTTGGTTGGGATTTCAGCTCTTTCGCTGCGCGCTGAGGGTGCTCTTTCTCTGACTTCTGATGCAGATCCTTCACCGACTTCGTCCTTCGCACCGTTCCCTTTTGTGAAGTTTAGAACTTTCTGACGGTACCGTACCGCGTGTTTGGAAATACGTTCGCTTTCAGCCAGTCTTTCTCTGATGAACTGCTCTCGATGATCTTTCACTTCGGAACATAGGTTGAGCCATCCATTCTCGGTAATGTCCAAGTGGTGAGGAAGTGGCCGGTAGAAGACATAAAGTCCAAAGGCGGCTAACAACACTGTGAGTATGACGCGAGTTGCTGAGCACTTGATCTTGGCTGAGCTTAACCAGAGTCAATACTACACAATTTCATTTCGCGAACTACTTTTGCCATTTCAGATTTTAACAAGCAAGCATATGACAGCCAGTTCCAGCCATGACCACGTTGTCGCCTCATTTAGCAGGATTCATACTATAGAGCTTTACAATTGCCAGTTGTGTCAACAAGTAAACTCTCAACTCCAGCACACGTTCAGGCCGTTCTCTTTCGGTTAAATTAATTGCCTCCGCTAGTAACTAGCCGCAGATTGATAAAATACCTCACATGAAGTGCAAGTGCACTTCGCTTCTTTGAAACCTTAAATGAATTTTTCTGGTAAGACATGAGCATTGACGGTGTAGTATTGCAGGTTTGGTTGACAAGTTACACATGTGTGCTCTTAATTCGGACTCCACGCACTGTACTTCGTACTACTTATACATGTGCTTGGATCCATAACTTTCTGGAGCGTAAAACACGAAAAGGCTTTCACTTTTCTTGATCCACGGGAAATTCGCCGGTTGTGGGAGAAGAAAACTGGTGGTAGTTTCTTGCTCCACGACACGGTTCGATAAGGATTTCTAAGATATTTATAAGCAAGGCAGGCAGGAAGGCATGCTTCAAGGCGCAGTCCCGAAATCCATTACACGTACATACCGGTGAAGGATTCAATTAATGACACAACGATGTAGTGTACGGCCGTACGGCGTGATATGCTGTGTGCTGCTTTGTTTTACGTTCCATTAGTCACATGATTAATGGTATTTGGAATTATCATTGTTGTGTATTCCCATTGCATGCTATGACCCAGCACTCGCCTCACCGCATTGATTCGCCGCGCGTCGGAATAAAAATAGTAGAAGCAAAAAGTGTAGCATAGCTAAATTAAGCACAACCGAGTTCCAAAGCCAATACTCAATTCCGAATTGAATGGCCTTAACTCTTGCAAATTGCAGATTAATAAATTATGAGCACACGGAAGCGAGAGTCTCAATCGAGTGCGAGAGACGGTTTTCTATTCTCGCGGCGTCGTGCGGTGAGAATGGCTAGGAATGCCCTCGAATATGACATTTGCTACGAGCAATAAATGGGAACTTGATAAAATATTTCCAGCCGAACATCCTCCTCGAACGTTCTGTTGCGTCGACTATTCCGTACGTATTTAAGTTTGAATTTATTCAAAATCATTGTCATAACGCATGCTGAAAGTTCCAGCGCCTCAAGACTGGTTTCGCAAATAACCAATGTTCGTCGCCAAAATTAATTGCTTCACGCCTGCCTACGTGAGCTGCTACAATGACGATGGTATTAATAAGTCTAATTATAAAGATAATTACAGTAATACGATAATTGCTAGTGTTGCTGCCATTAGAATTGACTAAATAAATTGAGACTAAGGTTCAGCTTCGAATTGTAATTGTCCGGCAGGCAATTTACTGTTCATTGCACAGAAGTGATGATGAGCTTAAATGGAAACTCACAGCGAAGCATTTTCATGGGCTTAATTCATCTCGTTCAATTCCCTTAGCAAAACTAACGAAAATTGATGAGGTGAAACAGAACATGGCATAATCTCTTATTATTAAGTATAGAAACCAACAAACCATGAAATAATAGACATAATAATGTGATCGCATTAAGGGCTGCAGTGTTAGTCACTAGTCACTCTGCTTCACTGCTTCAGTCTCTTTAAATTTTAAAGTCGACGACCATGCTCAATTTTCACGTGTGAACTTGTTTGCTATTGCTTGCAGTGAAGTGAACTCGAGAGCTGGCCGGAATGAGCCGCTAATGCGCTGGTGAAACAAAAACGTCTAAAATTTCAACTTGTGACCATGCATAATGAATTAAGTAGGTTTTCTCGCCCTGTCTCTCATGCGTGGTCTAACTCGCAAGTCTTTCTTCACAAGGATCGGTTAAAATTGGCGTTCACATTACTAATGTATTAATTCCTGCACTGCACGTACACATTGTTGGCTGGTGGAGAGTATCAAATTATGCACACTCTTTCCCTCGTGGTTAATATATGGCAATTTAGCAATTATTTATAAAATGGCATTCGCAATGGCAAAATAAGGTAAGCAATTACACATGCGTCAAAGCAGACAGGAGAGACAGGCAACTAGCAACTATAAATACTTAAATTAACATTTTGACGTCGTGACTCGCGAGACGAAGGAATCGAAAATTTATGCCTGGCCTTATTGTCATGTACATAATTCTTGTTTTGAAATTGACTAAAAAATACGGACGAGCAGAGTAGAGCGAAATAAATCTCAAGTGTCTGCCACTAAATAGCTCTCGCCTGTGCCTCACAATGCCCTGATGTGATGCCATGTTCTCGTTCTGGTTTACATGTGCATGCTATTTTTATCACATGTAACACGCCACTCGAAGTGTTTTGCTCTAAAATGCTTATAAACATGTAGAATATTCACAAAAATCATTTTTCACTCCGCGGAGAGAGAAGCGACGCTGAGGTCGGTGCGCGTTTGCGTTTTTGTGAACTTGTCCTCTCCACTTGTATATCTCCGCTCGCATCTCGTCTAAATCTTCGTCTTACTACGTTGTTTATCGTAAAGTTGTAAATTGTAAACCACAATGTGTGACTTTTTTCATTCCCGTCCCGTCATGGCAGTTGTAGTCGTAGTCATTGTTCTTGCCTCCACCCGGAGCACGGCACGGCATATGGATGCAATCGTATAAATCCCAAGAACTACGAACACGCAACATGTAATTACGCAGATGCACTGCTCGTACTTGTACTTGTACCTCGTCCTCGCCTTTTGTTTCCCAAAAAGAACAAGTCGAGTCCGACGTTGTTGTGCTGCGCTGCGTATCGTACTACAAGAACAATTCATTGTATTCATAATTAAGATTAACATTGTGTGCTCAAGGTTTACGGTTAAGGCGAGTAGAAGTTCCCACTCTGCAACGCGGTTTGAGCGATCCGCCCATTTCCTAACGTCTTCAAACCCTGCAACATTGTGCGTCAAGTTTTCTTTTAATTTTTTCTCGGTATTTAAAGCCCGTGTAATGTAGTGTAAGTTTTTGCTGATCCGGCACTCCGTATATGAAGGAGTTTGTAATCGAACGAGAATTCTACGCACATTAAGACTGGGCCGACGGACAATCATTGAGAAATTATATTCACGTACTGCTGCAAAGGGCAAAGTTAAGTAATTATATGGGCCGAACTCTTCTTGCCGTAAATTATATTGCAAATTAGTAGAATTAACAATGCAGTCAGCACAAAACAGCAACATTGTAATGGCTGCTGGCAGCAAGGCCATTCGCCATTGTAAAGGGTGGGAATTGAGACAATAAATTAATAGACCATATACGCGCTGTATCCATTTTAATGGTGGAGCTTCTATGGTGATTGTGATATTCAATCATTTTGGATCATCTCAACTTGCGGTTTTGCAGTTTTTGCTCGTTTTATGTGAATTTCTGAAAAATTACAGGAAGATGCGGTTTTATTCTTGCGCATTTTTTCTGAGGCGAGCATCTCGCGAACGCCAACATTTAATACCACAAAGGAGCCAGACCAGCAGCAGTTGTGCCATTAAGAGTTCCTTGTTCACCGTCCCAAGTCGCGAGCAGTCATTACTCACTTCTTACCAGACTCTCGACCGACGATTCTATCCTTTCTTTACGAAATTATTACGAAGTTACGTTTTCCAACAAAAAATTATGGAGAATCATAAATTTGAGCAGCAACGATGAAGATATCACAGATTATTATTATTAGTCGATGAAGACGGTCGAGAAGGCATTCAGACAGAAGCAACAATGTTCGCTTATTGTTTCAAAATGTGAATTGATGAATAGTGGTAATGCAATAATAATAATTTAGCGTCATAAAAATTAGTGAACCGGTTCCCAATTGCAAGACTTGACTTTGTCTTCAGGAGATGCTTAGAAGTTTTGCGGTTTTGAGCTAAATTAGTTTGTACACTCAAGCAAGGAAGCAGGCCGGCTGGCTGGCTGGCAATGATCTTGAACTTCGCAGCCAGCTAGCCAAATGTTCCATGCCATGAGCGGCTGTTACCTGTGGAAGTGGAATTTTACAGCGTTACGTAAACGGCTTTCCAAGAATCATGAAGTGGTAAATCTCATCCTTGCCACTCTCAGAGAATGATTTTAAAATTATCACTGTGTGAGTATTTTCAATCTCACAATTTATATTTTCTTGGCTCGCACTCTCTGCGCTGCGTGAGCATATTTCTCATGGCCTGAGAAAGTTCCGGTAAATACGTATTAAGTGGGCTAAAAATACAATCATGAACGCAGATAGCCTCAAAGACAAAGGACAAAAGAGCTTCTTGTGTAGAGCCTGACGGAGAGCTGCATTGCTCAGATAACAAAATCAAGTAAAAGTTGTAATTTAATACGCAAGTGTGGAGATTTCTGGCCTCGCAATATTTCAGACATGCCGTGACACTCAACTCCTTAAATTTCTCTATTCAGTCGAGAGTGCAGCGCAGTCGAAAGAATTATTTCCTCGCATATCTTAACTTGTGTAACTTTTTGTTTCAACCGAGCTCGACTCAGCAACGCGCGGCTGATTATATGCGAGAATGAAATAGAGAAATTCCTTTGACTTGGCTAACATTACTCGGCTCACAATTTTTGAATTGTGTTGTTCCCGAGTCGGAGTTGTTACACAGTTTCTAATGAGTGACGCCACAACAGCAGCAAGAAGGATAATTTATCATGGCTTTGACTTCTTGGGCCTCTTAAAATTACACACGTCTGCGAGGCGCGCCGTATTTACGTAACCCTTTGCAGTGCGGAAACCACATTCTTTCTTCTCAAATTATATTACTTTTCTCTGATTCACAACGCTTCCTTCTATGCGGAAGGGAGAAAGAAAGGCAACCAGGCCACCGATCTTTCACGCGTGCTCGAACGCTCCGCTGCGTAATTACGACGAGACCGAAATTCGAACCTGAATCCACGAATTTGAATTTGCACATAATGGGACTGAATCTCTCGGCAACGTGTGCACAAATGGCGTCTCATGACCCGTCATCGCGAGTATGGTTCATTTCACTTGACTTGGTGCGATGTGATTATTGTTATGCACGTTTAAAAGAAATGTGTTATTTGAGACTGAAGAAGGAAAGAAGGCGGTAATAATGTAGCAAAATACAAAATCTCAGGCACACAACTATGACAGTTATGCGCTGCAGCATGCAGCGAGCACGAGTCTGCAAATCCAAAATAATGGCTGGAACGTGTAAATGTTCTGTAGTAAGAAACATCACCACGTATCAAGACAGGAAATGGAATATTCCTTGATTTAATGTTATTGCAAACTTTCACGACTCACGACTCGGTCCTCGACTTGGCTCATCATTAGAAATTACGCATTTTAAAGGCTGCTAATAAGGACGGGTTCCAAACTTGAAAAGTCATGGCGAAACACAAATGAAAAACCGGTACAATGGTGCAGCAGCAGTAAACGTGGAATGTTTTCTTTGTAATTTTCGTATTGAATTACATTGGCCTTTCCAGTCAGCATATGAATACTCCTTGGCTGGTTTAATAATGTGTGAAAAACAGAGCTGAATAGAAGACGATTGACAATCTGTTGTTAGTTTAGGCATCTCATTAGGAGCCGAGTCGGCAAACGCAAACGAACAGCCAAACGACAGGCACTCATTACTACCTTGCGTTCCTTTGCCCATGCACTCGAGTCGGTTCTTTCAATACCACATCGCAGCTCTGTGTTCATGGTAATCAATTATTCCAAAATACAAGTACGAGTACAGCGTTTCTCCCTCTCTTGGAGTTCACTGTACAAATATTATTACCTACGGGTACGCACACTTCGTTGTCTCGAATTTTTCTCACCTTGTCTCAGCTCACTAAGTTTGGTACACATTCTTAAGCCCGAGCAAACCAGCAGTGTTTTCTTTTCCATTCAATTTGACTGACATTAAGAAAACATTTTGTACTTGTATGCATGCACCGCGAGGCCCCTTCCCATTGTCAAAATTTGCATTGCATTAACTCCTGGAGTGAAGTGGGCAGTTTCCATCCGCGAGTCCATGTCCATAAATAGCCATACAGTGTAAAAATATATGGAAATGACACTTTTCGCCATTTACATTTAATAATGTTTGTCTTCATCTTCGAATCGAGTCGAAGGGTCGCTTGTCATCATTTTAATTGGTGCTCGTGCCAGAATTCCGTTTTTGGGGTTCTGAGCTGGTAAAATCTAGTGGTAAAATGGTAAAACTGACTTCACGTTGATTAATATTGAAACGTCGATTTTAGGGCCCATTGTGCTCGACTTCTGCACTCTGTATTCAGCACCACTTCAATTCCTCTCACAAGAAGAATGAAATGAGTTGTGTGCTTTATTTTTTGCTGCTGCCACTCCTGTGTTAGCAAGCCAGCATTTCCAGATCTGGCCAGCCTCGTTATTCACTCACAGGCAGGCAGACAAGCTCAGAAAGCTTTACGAAACCTTTTTCAATCATTCATTAATTTTGCTAACCTCCACAGTGCGGAGAAGAGTACAGCTACTTTGAGGTTTGAGGATTAAGCATTATTTGTCCAAGTAGAACTTCATCTTCTCATTCAACTCTATGAATGCCTACTTTTATACGTGCACGCTTTGCTCTTCATCACTGCTTTGGGAAAATGGAAAAGAAAGAAGGAGCAGTAGAAGAAGCTTAGTTTAGAGTATGAGATACCAGGCGGAGTAAAAGCAAATGGAAGCAACTTAAGCACTGCACAGCGTATTCAATGACACACACTTCTCTTCTGTGCCCTGGTTGCGGCTGAATGTGGATACTCACTCTGGAATTAGCATAATCATCATTCACCACCACCATTGCCATTCTGTTGTAGTGTCTGCCAAACCCGGCATTGTCGAAAAGGTGAAGCCGTGATTTAGTGCTTTGGGTTTGCATTTAACTTTTTCGTGACGCAGTAAAGCTAAAGGATTCATTATTGTAGTAGTCGCAGTCCATTTGAAGGGATGGGACATGGACGAGAAAGAGATGGGGTTGAATTTGCCATTGCCATTTGCGTTGCCTTGAATGTATATGCCATGTCACGTTACGTTACTATTATTAAGATTGAAATGAATTGGGTGGAGTGAATGAAATCTTCGTTTGCACATAATACAAGGCGAAAGAGAAGATGAAACGAGAAAATGTTCGACGAGACTATGCCGCGATGGTCGCATTGAACTGGAATCTTTTAAATCCTCGCCAAACATATTCAGACAAACTGCCAAGCCGAATGCGAGATATAAATTCCAGGTTTCTATCTAAATGTTTATTATCGACCGCATTCTGATGAAACAGCTGCATTAGGCTTTCGTCTCGTTGAGTCTCGTTCTCGTTCCATTGACGACTCGACCGTATTCGAAAATGGGAAATTGGGCGATTCGACTTTATAAGGATTCATTCAGCGCAGCACAATGTGTCCTTGTTTTCTTTAAATTACGGTACAGGGAGCTTTCGTGGGATGTATTCCAGGTAATCGTAATTTTGTAGAAATCTGTTATTCAGATTAGATCGTAGTATGAAGTCTCTCGTCTCCTCGTATTGTTTATAAAGCCATTCATTCGGAGATTTCCAGGGCGCACGGGTAAATAAGACCACACTCCAAGCACAACACACACGTTCTATGTGTTTCTATTTCATGGAAATTGACGAATTGAAATGGCAAATTCCTTCATTCAATCTGCCAGTAGGGTGAGTTGGACTTTGTATGTAGATGTGCTCCTCAGAAAAGAGCACACCAACTTATTGAAGTCAAGGGAAGGAGATCACGAGAATTACGTAAATCATTTTTCAGTGAAAACGGTTATTAAAGTGTTATAAATTAAAAATCAATGGCGCAATAGAGTCGAACTCAGGTTTAATTAATGTGAAAATTAGTAATAATGGCCATCGCTATCGACGCAACAGCCGCATTCGCAATGCATTGCACATTGCTGGACACCTGAATTATTTCAAAGTAATTTAAACGACAGAGCAAAAACCTTGAAGTTGAACCATTACGACCAGAATCAAAATGCGAATCTGCTGTTTCACCTGTACGTACAATAAAACAGTAACTGGCATCTGGTAGAAAAGGTCATAAAATTGTAAACCCAAAAAAATATATTATTATTGCTTAATTACATTATAACGTATACAACATGAAAAATTGCATTTGGCATTACACAGTGTGCACAATATAATAAATTGTAAGTATTAACTTCTCACCTTCTTTTTATTGCCCTGCTTTGCTTTGAGCTCGACTTGCTGTTATATCAAGTGTTCACTATTTTGTACATGTAACCAACTAATTTGTACAATGAAACCGGATATTAATGTCAGAAGAGAAAAAAATGGAAACCATACAAAATTCATTGTACATTGTTGTAAATGTTGGCATGCTAGCATGGCATAGGAAAAAGTCTCATTCATTATGCTGTCAATTTCGCGTGTTTCGTGTGTGTATCGCGCGTCTCTCGCTCGTTTTCAATTGTACATTTAATTATACGTGGCAGTGGCAATTGTGAAGCAGCTGTAATAAAATTTATTATTATTATTTCCTTGAATTGAGAAATTATTATTTATTAATTCTGCGCCAGGTTGGCGATTCTTAAAACAAGGTTAATAGCCTGATTGTTACACGGCAGTAATTACTGCTTGGGTGTAACAATGTAGCAACTTACTTGTTGTAATGTAACAAAATGTAAAGTGTTGCAGCGCAAGTCGAGGAGTCAAGTGATTGTTGATTACCAGATTTAAGTGTGTTTCAAATAATTACATTAATTATTGAGCAATTCATTGAAACACTAAAATAGGGTTAAGGCCACGAGAAATCGAGCTATATCGAATAGAATGGCTATGTTAACGTGAAAATTCGTGGACATGCAAATCTGCAACCCTTTCAAATTCAAGACCTTTCGCGTTCCCAACATACAAATTCCGGGAAATAAAATCAGTAGGAACGAAGGACGAAAGAATTTCTACTCAAGCAAGCCCATAAAATAACCGAGCTCAGTAACCAAAAGAAATGGCGTACATCAGACTAATTATTCTTGAATTAAAAGAGGAATGAATGATAATGCCCGTGCACACAGCGCCCGGGCCGAATTAACTCAGCGTACAGTCAGCAGTAGAAAATGAATTATGACGGTCATCATTCAATGCGGGTCAGACAGCCTACAAGCCGGCCTGGCAGCCGCAGCAGCACATCAGAAGCACCAGCAGCGTGCTGTGTGCGATTTTACCACTGACAATGTGGAAAGAAAGAATTAACGAACTCATGCAGGTTTTCTGAAATGAATGGCTAATTTTTCTATGAAATACGACGCACGGGGTAACCCGTTGCTCTCATGTTCTTGTACTGCTACTTTTAAAGTGCAAGTGGTGAAACACGGTTTTTGCATACTTTAATTCATTACATGCGGATTTTGCAGAGCGCGGATTTGACAGCCTGCAGGAGCCAGCGGTGGTGCAGAGGAGCTGCTGCTGCTAATTAGCATATGTAGGAATTTGAAAAAATCCACGAATGATTTATGTCACAATTAAATTAGGAAATTTTTATGTGCCCTTAGCCTCGACTAATTTCTCAGCCGCGAGTGCCCGCATTGCCATTAATGTACAGTGCCAGTGCAACACCACGAAGCATTGTGATTTTAAGGAAACACTTTGGCCAGCCGACCAATTTCTCGCCCTTGTCTTTGTGATTGCGTTCAGCATTTGTCTCTGTAAATGCCAAATTCTTGCACAGCTATGGCCATAGTCCGACAAGATAGAAGGTTCAGGGAAAGATTAACGGATAGTAATTAAGTTGTGGAATGAATGTTTAGTATTCACGCAATCTCTTCCCGTGTCGTGCCATTATTTTTATAACCATTCTCTGCATACGTTTGAGTAACAATGCAATGATTGGAGTATTTACTGCCGACTGTGTCGACCGACGAACCGAGCCGCTCACATGAAGCCATAAAATCATTTTGCACTGGGCTTGGCCGGCTTGTTTCGATGGGCATGAAACATGCTCGTACTTCGGTAGTACTACGCGCAGTGCATAATGGCAGTAATAGTAATCATTATACTTTGTAATCATAATAATCATAATGAGAAAAGGAGAACGACAATGACCGCGACCTTATATTAGTGTTAGCATTAACATTATATTCCACTTGTGTACAGCAGCAACGAAGTTGGATGGATACGGACTGTGACTTTTAACAGCGTGCATGCGACTCGAGTGCGACTGCAATTACGATTATCATTAGGCATGTGTAGTGGGGAGTACGAAATTGGTCTCAGAGTTCATATTCCAAATTAGGCCTGCTTTTGTTTGATTTGGAATTAGGAACTCAAAGCCTTTAGCCTGGCCCAAAAGAAAGCAATTCACACTACTGAAAATGAACAGTGGTTGTTAAATATGCATATAAGGCAATACTGCGGTATTATAAGAAGTTATGACTTTGTTTAGTGAAACAATACCAAGCAGGTATTTGGTCGGTAGACATTTACGACTGTGACCACGATCGTTGAGCACCGCGTTCTTAATTAACATCCGTTTTTATGAGCTCGGCCGCGTTAAGCGTAAACGTACGCCGGCTCAACTCTTCCTTTATGAAATGGTTTGGTTTTGGAGGCAAATAAAGGTGCACGCAACCCGTCTGGGTTTATGAGTTTTATATAATTACATTCAGGCTAAAGCGCAAATGGCGAAAGTCATGATGCTTGAACCTTTAATGTCATGAAAATATGGATCGGGTACGACATAAACTCAGGATCCAATAATTAATTGAATAATTGCGCTTGCATTGATCGCTCAATAACTTACGTATTCCTTCCTGTCGGACAAGTACGCAGAATGCACATGAAACTCGGCTTTTAATCCAGATCAAATTAGTACAAAACACAAGGCAGAAATTATCGGGAGTCCTCCGGCTGCCTGCATCGCGCAACCAGAATTGTTTCTGAAGAGCTGCTGGACGTGCACCTTCCTTCGCTTCGTCGCAGGCTAACCCCAGCATAATAGCATGGCATGGCGTATTATTTTGAGTTACTCAAGATATGACTTGGACTTGACTCAAGCCTGAGAACTCCGAGAATGAAAAGTAGTAAGTAGTAACAGTGTGTTACGTTGCAATGTATGCTTAGCATTGAGTTGGAGTCCTGGCAGGCATGGTAAGGTGAACACATGGGTCGTGACGAAAATTTTAAATTCCGTTTCAAAGAGAGAAAATTGATGCCTTTAAAAATAATGGTCCTTTGCCTTCTCGGAGCGTGTAGCTGGAGAATTCAAGCTGAAGAATTCTCAACAAGAACTATTACTTTGACTTGACCAACTTATTCACGGCGTGCTTGTACTATTTATGTTAAAGTGTTTCGTATCTCGCCAGATACGCTTTACATACAAAAATAAATGTTGGCCTTCCGTTTCCTTCATAGTCTCCTCCAGCAAATGAATGGTGCAGTCGAGTTGAGTCGACGACGTGGAGACTCTTTGTGAATGAATAAAGAGAGGATTCGTGCACCGTGTTTTCTTAATGCGTCTTTCACGGACCAAACCCTCTTTCCTTCCTCTCCTCAACCCTTTTATCGAGCCAGAGAAAACGACGCTGGAATCCTACTCATCTTAACTGCTTAACGTGGTCCGTTTCCTTTGTCTTGTCTTGGGAATGTATTTATTTTATCAACTACATGCATTGCTTACGCTTATCTTTCGTCAGCATCTTCATTTTCATCTCTAAACTGCTTGTGCTTGTCTGCTATGCATGCATGCCGTGCCTGCGTTGGAAAAATGCAAGGTCATGGTTTCTCCCTGTACTGACTCCCCATTACGTTGGTACGATCCGTGTAGACTTCTACGTAAGTGGTCTGGTAAATTTATGGAAGGCATCCCAGCAATGATTTACAAGCACCAGCACGGCTCGCCCTGCCCTCTCCTGTCATGGCTTTGTTGCAATTAGCGATAATCCATTAATGACTCTGCTGCAAGAACTCAAATCATGAATTGGCATTTGCCATTCGCATAATTTAACACTCTCCATTTGCGTTTGCGTAGCACTGAGCTGTGCCGTGCTACGAAAGAGTGTTATGCAGGATCGTTAGAACGTCTCTTTGAATATTCTTTTAAATTATTCATAAATTTGAACACAAGTGCACACACCCACACAACAAAGTCCATCTTCAACAACGAAATCTCTCGTGTGCGTGTAAAAAATACGAATAATAAATTGATCCGAGGGTTTGTACTGAGCAAGTTTGAGCCGAGCCACACTCGGTTTGAGTTTATTATTGCAGGGATCATCAAATAATTCAGTCAATTGTACAATAAGATGGGAGGAGACTTAGCCGAGAGTGCGAATGTAAATATTCCTTATTCGAGTTTAATTCAATTTATTTGCAATGCAGCTTGAGTGATTTTGATTGGTGCTTGGCCGCAACGCAACGATGAACAGTGCAGTAATTTGCAATTTATAATAATAGTGACTAAGGATGATTTACACTTGTCAAGTCGAGAAATTGAGATCAGACTTTTTGTTTGTGACGGAGTACCTCGCATTATTGCTTCGAGCTCATGCAAGGCTCAAGGTTATTGCAGTAAAAAATCTTTCGCTGTGGAAATGGACGCCAATCACGATTTGTTGATCCTCAATCTGCACTCGGATGCCATCTTCCAATTGCCTTTCCATGCAGCCATAAAATATGCAAAGCATTTGAAGGCAGGAGTGAAAGTACCTGCGTGCCTGCCTGCCAAGTCAATCCTGTCGCATCTTGTTAAGTAACGCTAATGCAGCAGCGAAACTCTTAGAAGAGGCGGAATAATAAATGAGCAAGGAAAGTGGGAAAAGAAAATGAAAGAGAGTCAGACTGAGGAAAAGGATTAAAAAAGAAATGAGAAGCAACCGTATTCTGAAGCAAAGTTAAGCAGAGATGATGAAGCTGGGGATTTTATGCTGTGCATTCTCGGAATTAACGAAAATAGATGAGGAATAAAGAAAGTGCTGTCTGCTTTGCTTGACTTGCAAGAAAAACGGAGTAGCAAAAATGTGGAATGGTTTTAATAATGAAAATGAGTCGAGATTAGCTCAACATAAAGTGATTTCTTTCGTACTCTGCGCTGGCGTGTGCCGGTGCTTCATTCATTTGGCTGGGACTAGTGCGCGGTACACGGACTTAGGGAAATGTAAAAGCAATGATAGCGAGCGCTGTAAATGTTCTCATTTTATGATTTCCCGTTAAAATTTTAATATGCGAAAACTCGTGCAGTGCAGCGTAAATCCAGGCAGACGGGCGTTTGTGCCCGAAAATCTTTGCAAATTTATGATCATTGTAAGTCTGGGCTGTCTTAAATTAATGGAAGGCAAATCCTCATGATGAAGGCATTACGAGCGTGGAGCGAGAAATTTTTGTGAATTCTTCGTATAATTTCCATTCTTTAGCAGCCGATCGTTTTAGTTCGACATGACTTTCATCCATACGTAATTTAAATACAAGATAAATATATACTCTACTCAGCAAAGTATGAAAGTTTTCAGAGAAAGTTTCGGGGTTATGCTTAAAAGTAAAATCCTGCTTTCTCTTTTCCTACACAATGCGGTGCAGTGTCTTAAGCTTTCTTATATGCTTTCTTAACAACTGCACGAGAACATTCATAATAGTAAAAGTAATCATTTCGGGTAAATGGGTTTTCCACTGGCTGGCTTTGTGCAACGTGCAAGTGTTGGCTGCCAGGCTGGGCTCGAAACTGATCAGGAGCAGATGACGATGACGATGATGAAATGGGGAAATAGGTTTATACGTGAGCGAACTTTTTAAAGAATAGTAATGAGTGAAGCTGCGGAGCAGAAGGATTGAACAAGATGAAGTAGCATAGCACAGCCTAGCCTGGCCTGACTTGTAGTTTCTTTTGTTATTGCAGAGTCCAACAAGAACTCCCATCATTCTTGCACCAGCGCAAGTTTGGCTTTGTTTTTCTAATAATTTCGCATTCAGCCGCCTTAGCTGCTGTCTTACAGTCAAGCCAGCTTTCTCTTCAGAGGGAAATTTTAATCATTATTACTGTAATGTCTATAGAAAACTGAAAACCGCAACATGCACACAAAATACCTATTAAGCATATAAATTTTAATAACTTTTTTGTTTCTGTATGTGCACAGCATAGTTAACCACTGCAAAACCGGGTGAATGCCTATTTTAATGGAATATTCACTCTTTATGTGTTTACTTTCATTCCAAGTCCTAGACTCAAATCAAACCACGTCTTGAACGACTTGGCTGGTTGGGTCTGTAAGTTTGGGAATATTATGAACCATCATTGTAATGCGCTATTACTGCTCATCTGCCACACGCCACGCCACGCCAACTTCTCCGTTTATGATGATAGACTTAAAGTTTCCCGCGTGCTTGGTGCTTGCAAGTTTCTGGAAACTGTCGAGTCGATAATTATATTCAAACTTTATTTTCTTATTACCGTCATTCCTAATATGCGAACACAGAGCAGACATTCAACGAATAGCCAGGCAACGCAGGGCCAGCCAAAGCAAAGCTTAGGGAGAGGAGTCTGGCAGGAGAAAGATGATGAAGATACAGATGAGTTTTCCCAATTCAATTCAAAACAGGACAGCCAGCCGGAGAAGAGAAGGGTTAAAAACGCGTGCATGTGCATAGGGAAGAAACGACGAGGAAGAATTATTATTAAGAATGAAGAGAAAAGAAGTTTGCTTAATCTTTTAGTCAAGCAACATAAAACGCAAAAGCTGTTGTAGGAAAAATACGTTTCGGCCTAACGTAACGAAGTGGTATTCATCCCGGGTCTGCATCCATAATGCACAAAAGAGTGCTGGAGCACATCATCTTAATCTCTTTGCAGAAAGAGAACAGAATTATCATCAATGCCAGTGCAGTGCAGAAGCAGTGAAAAGTATTTGAAGTAACGAAGCCCCAAAACGTGAAAAGATGAACAGGCGGACGAGGGTGAGAGAAAGAGAAAAAACACTTTTGTAAATTACTTTGCTCTCATTTTCATAGTCATTTCGAATCTTGTAACGCGGGTGTACGGAACGGATTCGCCGTCCACGCGTTTCTGGCTCCTGGTGTTTGTTACTCCGAAGTCCGTGCGCCGTGCCTGTGCCGTGCGCAGATAAGAAGAATGACTGCGAACATTATTATTAATATTATGACCAAAAAGCCATCTTGCATTTGGCGAACACGAGTGAAACATATTTTTCTACTCAAAATGCAATATTCACCAACTTTTTTCGCTATTCGCCGTTGTAATAATCATTTCGTTTTTTCCTCTTCTTTGGACTTCTTTGGATGGCGTACGCAACGGAGAATGCTCAGGCACAGGCGACAACGGCAGTACTTCACATTAATTCTCCTATGACTCATAAGACAGAGTAGGTTCTGCGTCAGCGTTATGTAACGCTGATTTGGTGGTACACGCTGCACTACGCGAGAAGCAGGTTCTCTTGATGTGTCGTACTGCAAGTCTGCACACAGCAAATTAGCATTGCACGAGTGCAAAAACTGGCCATCCTTGAAACTGGACGCTGGACTGACGCGATTTTTTGTCAGAGAGTTATTGTTGAGAACGAGAATAATGGATGAGGATAAATAATTGTTGGGCCAAGACTTGGCTCAGTCTCGGACTCGTATTTTCCAATTTTGGTGCTTTGCATTGTGGATTTTATGCAGTTCTTTGATCGGCTCGGCCGTTGCATGGGAAAATCGTGGTCGTGTCAGGAATCACCCCTTGACCCGCAACATATTTCATAATCACCGTTGGCGGATAATTGTAGATTTATGTGTGATGAAGCGCGATAAGCAATGCCGGTGATGATGATGAGAGTTTCTTTTACACTTGACGCCTCGCATTTCAGCAAGAGTTGAAACCGCTTCGCGGCGTCATTTGTGATGAGCGGATTCAATGCAATACCCTTCAAGCCCCAATTCCTATTATGGCCATGTAATTAGAACTGTGACATCTAAACTAATCAATTTCTTGTTTTATCTTTGCAGGTAAGAGTCGAGATTCTTCTTTGATCCTTGTCTCGCGCTGGTTTGGACTCGTGAACGCGGTGAGGTCTACAATTTGTCATTACGACGACGGCCATCATCATGCGCGCACTGAATTCATGATTAGGATGGATTTAATTAATCGTTGAAAACATTTCTCATTATAAATTCGGATTCTGTTACTGGCTTTCAAATACGCATTAATTTCACGACATTGGAGTTCTGAGGGCGACTAATATTACATGCAATTATGGGCGAGCACCGGACCGCACTGATGACTGCTGCCGCCGTAACACAATACGAAATTCACCGATCTCGACACGACGTGCCTTTTGTCTTGTCAACTCACATATTTATTACATAAACCCTTCGCTGGGGCACATTTTGTATTCAAGTTAGTACAGAAATTGAAGTGTCAAAGCAATAAGATGTGTCATGAATACAAAATTAATGTTCTCAGTCCGGATTCACGACATGTCTGCATTGCATTGCATGACTCTGAGCTTGTACTTTGTATTTGTATTCCATTACCCCCATATCGTGTTCATAATCGCAAAAGTCAATTTATTCAATACTTGAATTACTTGATCAAGTCAAGTACCAGTTTACAATTTATGGCTGCTCTGCATCGAATCGCATGGCGTCGTGAGATTGTTTACATTCGGAGTTAAATTGGATAAAAATCATGTAAAGTAAAATGATACAATTAACATTTTGTCTGCGTGGCACAGCATGAGGAAAGTCGTGCTAGAATAGTTTGAGCACTTAAGCTCTCAGGTAATCAGAGTAAGTACATGCGATTGCCTACGGACGAATAATTTTAACATGCGAGGCAGGGCTGTGTTGCAGAGCACAGCGGCTTACTGCAAAACGCTAAATAGGTACATAATCAGTCCACGCATTAGTGTCAGCAAGCAGCAAGCATCGGAGCTGGTAGAATTTTTCTGGCCTATCTTTGGCCCGAAGACACGACACAGACATTTGGATCATTAAGCTTCGCCATCGTCGGTACTTGTCTCCATTATCGTGCATTTAATTTCTAATAGGCCTCGTATACGTGAGATCCGATTACGAGGCGATTTAGAATAGATTCGGATTCCATCTAATTAATGCTTAATGCTTGCATGCTTAATTTCTGCGATAATTCTTCAACAACGTGAAGCACGATCCGAGTAACGCAACAAATCAATCTCAAAGTTGTTTTGATGACTTGCCCCGGATTCGGGCACCCTTCTAATTCATGGACGTATCTGGAGATTGCGGCTGCAATTCTATTCACAATCGACAGAATTGATTTCTAGAAAATGTTTACTTCGAAGACCGACAAGTTTAACCAGTGTAATGTTATTCTAACCTGTCAAACTTCGAATCAAAAATCGGTGCATCACTGAATTACATTGAATTCAATTCTCACTTATGGCTGAGCATGCCTTAGAGTACATCCTCAAAAAATAATGAACCATTATTCCATCCACATTACAAGTCATCCTGCTTTACATGCCGTTTTACATAAACTATCTAAATTGTCATTATACAGTAATCATATAATTAAAATTACCTTAATTACCGAAAGGCATGCATGCATGCGTCTTCGAGTAAGTACGTGCGGTGCAGGTATTATTATCGCATGACTTTTGAAGTGGAAATTACGCATTATTGTTCGCATATTGTTATGGCAGTGCTGCATAAAATGAAAATGTACTTCAACCTGACTTGAACGTCTCTCTCGTCATTGTACGCACAAAGGTGAGAATTCTGCTGTTACAATGGCCAATGCAAAAAAGTTGAAGTAGTGATAGTCTTCAGTTGTAAGTCGTAGTAAAGAATCGTACAAAGATGATCATGACTTTTAAACTAAACTGGTTTCTGGGAGTATCCTTCAATCCATCGCACTGCACTGCTTTTCTACACATTCTTTGTCTTGTTTTGTCTGACACTTCTTCTTTCTCTCTGTATGCATGTGCTGTGTTCGAGCAGAGCAGAGCAGTGCATTGATCTTTATACGAAACATCTGCATTCGGATCGTATTCACAAGAAATGAGATGAAGTATTTGCTCTGAATAATTTCTAGAATCTATACAATGTGCTGTGCCCAACTCCTCAATCTCTACGTCTTATTGATTATAATTCACAATGGATTCAGAAGGAGGAACGCCAAGCAATGCAAATACAAATGCATGGAGCTTCATGTACACGTTGTATCATCTTCATCTTCTGACAACTTAAGAATTGTTTTTCTTTAAGCTCAATTTGCCATGTTGCATGTTTGCCTGATTTCAAGAATATGTCACAAATGCCAGTAAACTCGTGCAAGGAATTTCCGCGCGCGTACCGACGGGCAGACGTGAGCAATACGTCTTGCTCTTATTGTTTTTACAAATACATATTACATGTATGGAAAAATAACTTTGTTTGAGACAACTAAATGTCGAAACAAAAAGACGCCAATTTCTCTCTGCCACGGCCTAAACGTCGTAAGCATTTTACATCGAAGTGTTTGACATTTCTATTCTTCAAGAAAATACTACAGAACTCGTAAAATGGGAATTCAGATTTTGGTTTTGGGAAGGACCAAAAATGCCGGGCCCAATTTTCATTCCATTTTAATTGCAGGTCGATCCAGTTTTCATATTCGGCTGAAGCTTACAGCCCGACGAACTCGATATTATTGCCAACACTGAATTTAATTTCGGCAAATTCCAACATCCGACAGGCGACGACAAAAAATGCGGCGAAATTTGTGAAGATAATGAAAACAGGAATTTTGGAATTTTTGCTACGGGATGGAATAGCGACAAGAGTTGCGCTTTGTAAATCTTTGACTTTGCTTTGTAGTTTTTGTTCGAAGTCATTTTGATTGTAAAAACAAAAAGACACATAAAAATTGATCATTTTAAGATTTACTGACTTGAGCCCAAAGCTGTTGCTCTCATTCTTCCACTTCAGCCAAACACTTTGGCTTCGTAATTTTAAACTCACTTGAGAGCAGCATGGCATTGCGCTGAAGAGCAGAGAAATGCTTTGGCACTCCTTTTCTTCGGATGATTACTTATGTTTTTCTTTGAGCTGCGCTTCGCAGTTCGCAGCAACAAGAGAAAAGGGGAAGAGATGAAAATTCTTTAGAGAAAAAATAAAAGAATGAGACCGAAAACTTTGACTTTGTCTGCTTTTTTCATCTTGCGTCTTCTGCCACACTGCATCTCAAAATTAATTTCCATTTAGCTATAAAATGATAGAAAAGCAGAGAGCAAGAGGACGAGGGGCAGCGCGACACTGCGCTCAGACACGAGAGGAAGACGCTTATTTTGAAATTTTCATTTTGTAGAGCACGAAAAATTCTAATAATAATAATACCAAAAGTTTAAAGAAAATTCGCCTATTTTTATTCTTGAGTACGTCTGCTCATCAATTTAATTTTTATTTGATCTTTTCGTCTTGATGCGAGCAAGTAGGCAGGCGAGCACACGACGGCTAAAAATAAGATGGGAAAAATCCTGTATTTTTAATGAGGCTGAGTTTGGTGCAGTTGGAAAATATCCCTTTGTAGGTTTCCGCAGAATATATGAAATTAAAGTGCTGCTGCTACATTCTTCATATTACGAGAGTTACGTATACGTGAATTTCGGAGACGCATGTTTTCAGGAAGCAGAAATTTGGATTCTGTGAATGTGCAGCATCCTGTCTGTCTCAAGATTTCAGACAAAAATGAGTTTTGATGGTTTACCAGTTAGTTTAAAGTGGAATGGTCGTTTAGATAATTTTTTTTATTACGAGGCAGACATCTATTATTACTGCGAGCAGTACCATTACATCAAGAAGTACATCTGCGAGTCCATTAACAATTATTACGAAGTCTGGCTCTTGCTCGTAGTTGCAGCTGACTGGTTCTGCATTGCGATGGCAGTGGCATAAATGCAGCTCGATGTTAAGCCTTTAATGTCCTGAATGTGAATTTTAATGTGTAAAATGTGCTAATAATAGGAACCTCATAACAGCAAACCGAAGTAGTTAAATTTGATGACTGGAACAGGACACAGTCTGCTTGCAGCGATCGCCAAAAACCTTGCGAAAACAAAAACACGAGTAGTGGGGGAATTAGCTAAAGTTGTGGGATTTTTGCAGGGGAATTAGCGAAAACGGGGAAACTCGGAGTGCATACAAATGAGACCGGGCTCAACGAATCGTGTTCTTTTGAAGTATTTATGTGAAATTCCAAAGTATTAAAGCAACGTGCCATAATAAAATAATATATGAGGGTCTCTTGATACGAATAACAATCTGCATCACAGAACCTGCGCACCCGGGTTGCAGAAGAGTACGGGTGGGCAGGCAGACACACACAGAGGGACATTCACAATTCACGTGAAGCTGCTCCGAAATGAGAGAGAAAATAGAATGGAAATCTCATCAGAGAATTCAGTCACCGGCACTGCGGAGAATATCCACGAGAGAGGCGAGTGCAGCAGAAAGGCTGGCAGTGGAGTAAGAGGAGATTTGGCACAATATACGTGAATGCGATTCATTACTGGAACTCATCTTGTTTTTAATGATGCCATCTCATTGTATTCAATTATGTATTCATACTACGTTCCAAAAAACTAAATCGTACTGTCATAGCCCAGGACCGAGCCGAAGCCCAAGCACGGGCGTTTGCAAAGTCAACCTTTTCGATGAATGCCGTATCTCGTGAACGTCCTCTGCTGCTCCACCTTTTCTGCATTTTATTTTATTAAACTAAACTTTACATATGTATAAATTATAATTTACAGAGCAGAGGAGAAGGAAAAATACGAGCACGAGCACATACCAGCAAGTATAAAAGAGATTTATTCTGCTGCCTCTGCTCTTATGTGCTGGCTCTTAGCTCTTAGCAGGTTTGTCCCGGCGTGGCTTTTGTCTCGTGTAACGCTCCAGATTTAAAAATTGGATTGAAATGGCACGGGCACAGATGAGTTCTCGGAAAAAGCTCTTTAATTTACTGGTTCGAATGCTGTCGTGCCAAGGGTTTTAGTCCTTTGTCTCACCCAAGCAAAATGCTGAATTGCTAAATACTCTCCTTTTATTGCGATTCCAGAGAGAAGTACGATTTTTTGGAATAATAGGATTTTCGGTACATTTGCAAGACCATTAGCTGCCTAGACTTCGTTTGCTTTCTACTCGAGTGAAGTGCTGACCTGGAAAGCACGACGCACAATGGCCAAGACCTAGCCGTAGTGAAGATTAGATGCACTATACCTCATTCAACTACTAAAATATTAAAGCTGGCAGCATTTGTGCTTCTCAAGCCCTGAGTACGCTTTATGTGAGTATCTTCTCGGTTTTTAATTCCAAGTACAGCATGTAAGTAAATAAACATTAATGAATCTTCGCAATTATGACCGACCGAGACACGAACATGCGCCGTGGTTGCGTGGCATGAATCGTCGTCGTAAAAATGTTAATGCGCTCTAAGCATTGCGCGATTGTGTTTTAACGGGGGAAGGAGTGTTATCATTGTCCGCATCAATTTTACGACGACCGTCCTCTGTCTCGTGTCACGTATATTAGTAGTGCCAGTCATGACATATTTCATGTTGCAGTGTGCGACGGACGGATGACCGACAAGTACGAAAAATAAATTCAACGGTCGAATAAATTGCTACGAGCATAAAAATATGAATTTGAATGTCATGCTGTATCACCAAACACCTCTGCACGAAGGGCAGCACACCATTATACGAACACGAGCATGTGCTCCAAAAACAATTGTGATGCAAGATTCTTATCGACTCAGAAAATGAAATACACTTGCATGGAATTGGAACTGAATTGTCAAACGCTGACTGGCTTCGTTTGCCTATAGGACTACTAAAACTTTTTTACGCTATAAATTGCGTAGGTCTGTTTTCCCTGTAATTACGATGACAAAAAGAAGCGTTCACTCAAGCCACCAATTTTAATTTCTTTCGATTGCACCTCGACCTAGCTTCAAAGGCGGACACTCTCGACGGAGTTTCGTTTCGAGTAGCTTTGCTTTTTTGCAGTGACAACCCGATGTGATATGATGATAAGTGTTACCGCTTCTGTTGCATTGTACCATTCGCGCACGGCAACAACGAGAAGAGAAAATAGCCCTCTCGTGATCTGTCGCCATTGTGACACAATTGCATTTCTCACTTGTTTCTGTCATCTCTGTGCCTTGCCGTGCTCGCAATCCGCGTACGTGCGAAAGAAGGTGAGCAGCGGAGATCCTGCTTGGCCCTTGTCTAATGTAATAATTTCTAGAACAATGGCTTTTCTGAGGAATTATGCGCTTGACGGAATTTGTGCACTGCGCAGTGCACTGATTGTATCTGGAAATATGACATTTTGGTTGAGCTGGCCGAACTGAGCTGTGGCTGTAGCTCGTGTGGTGGACATGATGTTATTGTTGTGAGCGTGTGGCAGATGATAATCTCAACACCCACCCAATGCGATCATGCCATTATTTCATTTTACTGTTTGTGGTGACTGACTGGTGACGTTCTGTGATCGAAATTACTTTTTAATGAGGAGCCCATGAGAATACGCATTTTTTATCACTTCCTTTTCGGATCACACATGTACCATAAGCGACAGCGCGAGTTTGCCTGTTCACATTTCACACGTAAATATTTAGGCTGTTTGTGTCGACCTGTGCTTTTGGAATGGCACATACACACATTCCCAAGGCAAGCCGGCCGAGTGCTGATTCATGGAAAATTTTTGATTTCGTGCAATGGGAAGAATCTCGCAATGGTGTGCTGGATTCTCGAATAGTCTGGATAACTTGGCTAGCCTGAAAGTTAGAAACTAGATCAGAAGTCCCGCGTGCCTGCAGCAGTGCAGTATTTAAAGGCGCAGCCTGGCGCGGTTGTACTAATAATAATAGTCAGTCCGTCATTCGTGGTTTGAATCTAGAATGAAATTGTAATGAAGTACTTTGAAGTCAATGATTGTCTTGTGTGTACATGAATAGCATAATATTTATGTCTGTTAGAAGACTAACTTGGCTGGTTGGAATGGGAAAGCGTTATGCACAGTTTACTCCAAAATGATGTGTGTTCGGTTCACGTCGTTCGCGCTCCTGGGTGGGTTTCCATTTCAGGCCAAGTTAGTCGGCTACTGGAATTCAAAAAATACTACCGCACTCAGATTTTTAGTAACTAAAGTAGTCGTCCTACGGTCGTTGCATGTTTTCGTAGTGTGAAAAGTAGATTTAATCGCTCGCACACGGTGCTCGTTCTAAAGACCGAACGATAACTCGTACCTTATGCGCAGCATTTCAGGTTTGTTATCCACAGAATGCAGTATTTAGGTATTCCAGAGATAAAAAGTCAAAGGATGTTCATAACTCTGCCTCGTGTCCCCATTACGGCCCGTGTTTTGACTGAGCGCGGGTATTTGGGCTACGGCTCGAGATAAACATTTTCAATTCACGGTCTTGTCAGCTCCTATAATTTGGCAAATAACCCGAGCCGGTATAGGTTGACATTTATGAAATCTGGAAGCCAACAACGCAAGTCATTTACTATAATCAATTACGGGCTTTATGTTTATCTGCAGTGCGTTTCTCGCAAGTCGCAGCCGAAGTCATAGTTGCCAGTTTGGCTTTGACGAAAGTTTAGAGTCGATCCCAGGAGCATTTTTAAACCCGTCTTTTTCAATATTATCTCGCGTAGATAATTTCTGACTCGAATTTTTGTTTCCGTCTGTCTCCAACGGCCCCTTGTGTATTGTCATTACGATCACGGCGGCGTGGTGGCGACGAGTGCCCCGAACTGCGCACTGAATTTTTACGATCTGCGGGAAAATAGAGTCGGGTAATTTGTGCAAATATATGGCACTGGCTAAGCTAAGCACAAGCGCTAAATGTCATCGCGTTCAGACAAACAAGATTTTCATCGACTTATTTGACTTGCTAAGTACGAGCGCCAAGAACTTGTCAGCGGCTTATCTCTACACTAGTTTGAAATATGAATTATTTATCTGAGGTGGAATTTACTTGTGACAACGATTGCAATTTGAAGACGGCGAACTTTTCTCCTCGCGGATCGGCTTCGGTACTTGTCTTTGCCTGTCAGCTTTGGCCTCGACTGTGCTGTGCTATCTTCTGTCGTTTGTTTACCTTATGACTTAATAAAACTTTGATATTATGCTTCGCCTGCCTTCGGCTTCGGAATTCTATTATCGTAATTTTTGTCACAGCGTTCGACTTGAAAGATGAATCTCCTTTCTGGGGTGGCGTGCCGTGCCCTGCGAATTACGGCTGGAGTGGAAATGGAGTGGCATGGCGTGGCAGACAGGCAAAGTAAAATCTTAATCTCTTGCGGCTGAAGTCTGAGACATTCTGTCAATAATATACAAGGCTAAAGTGTGAGGTTTCCTCGACACTAGAGCTTAGAGGATTAAATAAGTAATAATATATAAAGTGGAGCGAGCGAAGGAGCGGGAGCGGTGGCAGAATTGGAAGGTACTCACGTCAAACCCGGCCACGATTTCCTCAGCGCAGTGGCAGTATTTTAAAGAATAAAAGTATTTTGAGCTTCCTTTCCTTTCACATTTAACTTTATTCTTTTATTTATTAAATGAGATGAGAGAGAAAGTTCCGAGCTGGCTTTCTCCATCGGCCTTCCCTTCGCACGCAAGGCTTTGGTTTAAAATTAGAGCATTCCGATGCAAAATAGTTTTATGTTTCTTTCTGCTTTTGCTTTCGCCCTCGCCTTTGGTTTAGTACGCCATAATATGCAAGGAATTCTTTCCTGGGCTCGTGCCGTGTTTCTGCCTATTGAAGTGTTACTCGCTGCCGTCGCCATCGCCGTCTCCGTCCCTTATCTCAGGCAGCGGCATTATAATAACAACGTAATGCCAACACCAATCTCTTATGAAGTACTTTCCCGTCCTGCAGTGTTCCTTCTTTTCCGATGGTTACCCAAAACTTTCTCCTTTGTGCCGATGCCTCCGCCACGCGTTCGAGTTCGAGCATGAGCGAATTATTGAACCAAGTTTTCACCGTGTGCAAGCAGTAAAGACATTCACTTGAATGTTTACGATGACATAAGTCAACACTTCATCCGTGCGATTTGCCTGTGCCTTTCCGTTTCATTTTGAACTACGCCAAACTCAGCTCAAGCGAGGTACAAAGAAAGTAATTCAACTATGATGGTGTAAGATGTAAAACAAGCCTTTTGTAATATGCAAGCTTGGTGGATAGCACGTTAAGACAGACGCAGACAGAGAGCAGCGGTTCTTGGTTATTGCTCCGTGTCTCCGTAGCCAAACCAAGCCACCATTGCAAGTTAATGTTGTTTTGAAGGAAACGAGAGAGAAAAGTTTTATAAGGATAAAAATGACAAGGTACATAAGTTACTCGAGCACAAGATTACTTCGGCTTGATATTGAAAGCTGTGCCCGTGCTTTAAGGGCAATGGCACCATTTCACTCAGGATGAAGAAACTGGCGTCGAACACGCATCACGAAGTGCTCTCTGCTCGCCATCAGTTTCAATTCCTATGTCGAAGCCAACCGTGACTGTGATTGTAATTTGTGTCCGTGGCACAAATATTTACTCGTGTAGATGAATTATGTCCGCGGGTTTAATTTGACTTGATGAAAATCAACAACTGGCAACGGTCAGAAGGGGTTTGCCGGTCTGGACTGAGTAGAAAAACGTGGTCATGTACTACTTGATTCAGCGGACCAGATCGACTTATCTGCGCCTGCTTTCTACACGCTGTTTCTCGGAATCGATTCGCTTTTCTCTCTGACGATTTTTATTTTGCCGTCCACATCTTATCGTATCTATTCCGCTTCGTTCGGTACGCAGTATTTATTCGAAAGGAAAGTTGACTCTCTACATTGCGAGGCCTCTCCGAGCCGCGTGGCATGCCGGTACCCGGCACTCTTCTGTGTCTTCATGCCACGCCATGGCGTGCGTCAATATGATGTCTATTCGGAGCAATAACCCAGCAGCAAAGTACTGTGCGATAGAACACGAGAATGCCTCCTATTGATAACAGTAAAGATAGATGAGCCTTTCTCCTTTTATGCATACACAAAAAGAAACTACTAACGACTACTTTCTCCTCGCATGCCATCCTGTCTTGCTCTTCTTTCCATTCTTTTGATTCTCTCATTCGCCGCTTGCCGTGCCGTGCCAGAATTTTACAGTATGTGAATGGAAATCCAGCATTAGCGCGCACGGCGCACGCACATGCCGTTTAACAAACACAATGAGAGTAGGCAAGCAGGCCGGCAAAACTAAAGCCGGCCAGCAAAGCAACCGAACCCAATTTATAATTCAATGGGTAAGTAATAGTTTCTGGCTCGTATGTGTTTCTCGCAAAATGCTTTCTGTGGTTTGCATAATTTTGTAGCAGTACCGTTAGCTTTCTCCTCAACCGCTACCTCTGCATCTTCCATTCGAGCCGGGCGACCGTTAGTTTAGGAATAAGAGATAGAGATCATATCATCGTTATCATCATCATCCGTTTCGATGGCCGACGTGTATTCGCCTCGCTCGTACACTGTTCTTTGCTTCCAGCGTTGTATTATACCAGGTTGTTGATATATAATTTACAAAAGTATTTTCATTCGCTCCATTCGTGTGGATACTTTCTCTTTGCTTCACGTAGAATCCGAAGTTGCGGGAGCAGAGCAGAACGTAGAGCTAGAAGGTTCCCTGAAATTGGACATTTGAAATACATCGACCTTTAATCTTATATCCAATCTTCCATCCTACAACATAGAGCTTACCATGACCATGGCTGGCCAGCCAAGCTTGTCATCATTGGAGAGCCGAACTCGAGATTGAACCTCCTTTGAGAATGGTTTTTACATAATTTCCGCCCATCCGATATTGAATGTCAACAACAACCGTCACAAAGGGAATTCTGATAATGTTGATTTTGAAAATTCTGTTGAAAAAACAGGCTGAAAATGTTGATTAAAGGACTCGAAATTTTAATCTTCCTTTGCCCCACCATATAATCGTGTATTTTCCAAGGACCCCGTTACAGAAATGGTGATTGGGTCAAAAATTGTATAAATATTTCATCAATATTTATTAAAAACTCGTAAGTCATGGTAAGGCCGGTCAGGACGCTCGCGGGAAAGAAAAATGATCGCGCCGCGGCCACAGAAATTTATTCTGGAAAGCATGCTCGCAAGTAGGTTACTTTCTCAGCATGTGCGATGGATTGAAATTATAGCATTTTCTCAAGTTAACGTGTGCTATAGAACGTGGGAGCCGAAGACAAGGCACCGATTACTCCATTCTTCCATTTTCCCGACTCAAGCGTCGGGTCGGCTCACGCAGCGCCAGCGCCTAACTACATAATCCTGCATTATAAGTTCTCGGCATGGTACGAGTTCGTGGGCTGCTGCAGTGTCCATCCGCTCGCTGAGTTGTCAGTTGATCGATTGGTAGTGATCGATGTCTTGTTCATAAGATTTTCTTTCAGGAGTGTGATTTACGAGCTGTTGCGGGCACTTTTTCACTGTCCCTTTCCTGCTTTCTCCTGACTGGCACGAAACGCTGAGTGTCTTTATGTCGGTGTATTGTGTGCTTAATGCTCACATGCTCAGCAGCAATGCACGGGCATCAAGACCAGTATAAATATGGACCTACGTTTGCCCTTTTTAATGCCATTTCCCTGCAACGGTTCCTGATTACAAATAAGCCCATCTGCGCCTGATTTTTTGATATATTGCTTTTGTGGTCGAGTGTTGCACTGGCAAAAGTAGAAGTGTTAGTGCTCCAGTCTTCTTGCTTTTCTTTGGAGCTTTTATCAGTCTCTGCCTTTACTAGCCAGGCATAAGACGAACAACGTCCTAAGCACGTTTAGAAATGAAACTTAGAGCGCATAATGATGGTCAAAGTAATGATTTTACAGCGCAAGCCTTACACGACAATACGACACTTGAGTTTTATGAAATGTTTTAATCTATTCCCTTTATTTTCAGGTAAGCCTCATCCTTTGATCTTCGTTTCAAAAGAGAGCACGAATTATTATGCGAAGCAAAGTGAGAACACGTAAGAGCATTCATAAATTATTTAATTTGCCATTCACTGGGGAAAAGAGCATTATCCTGGGATTCAATCACATACCGCATTAGCGTTTGTGGAAGCATTCTTAATTTCAATCGACACAGAGCGAGGGCGGATTAACATCTGCGATTTAAATGTCATCAATGATCATTATCTGCACTTTAAGAATGTGTCTGTACAAATTGGTTAATTTTGGTTCGAGTCAAATGCCGTGGAGAGTCGGAGCAGAGCAGAACGCAGCAGTGCAAAGACGAGGACTGAATTCAGTAACTCAGTACGTATTTTTCTTGGCACGACGCACCAACCAATCAAACGATGCTTCGGTATAATGGTCTTTTCATTTAGCATCCATAACTGACGTATGTGCACCGTGCACTCTTGCTTTCGCGCTCGTACTATTTACTTTAAAATTGGCATATTATTCATCTATCTACAGATGCAAATGCAAACGCCAGAAATGGGTTTGGTGTGGAGTGAGGAAACACATACAAGAGTCAATCCTTGCCAAATTCATATAAATCTTAACAAAAAATAGAAATTCGACCTGGTCCTGAAACCCGGCGTTCAGTGCATAAGCATGAGTTCATGCCTCAGATGCAATTTGCCATACTGCATATTTACGGGGCAATAATGTGCGAACTGTCGGTCTATGCCATTGGCCCAGGTTCTGATTGGCTGCCATTTGCTTAACTCGACGTACTTTTAATTTTTCATGGCTCCATAAAAGATTTGCCACATTATATTTTATCCCCAATGGCCTTACAAAATGTTATGAAATGACTCCAACATCTGCGTGTCAAACACTCGTCCTCTTGTGCGGTGTGCATGTACACAACATGTCTGTCAAGAGACGATAATATTCCGGTTTAAAATAGAAAATCGCACCACATTTTGGATTGTGTGCGCAGAACGCCAGAATAATAACCGCATCTTAAATTCTCAAAGCCTTGTGGCACACAGGACGAGAGAAGCTGTGAAGTAAGACGTGGAAAGATTTAAATGAGAAGCAAAAAGTCGAGAGACTTGATTCGCACTTAATTTGACTGATGAAAAATGTTTCCGTCGTTGTGTATCTACTTTATGTACTTGTAACATTCGCTGTACCGTACATCTTTATCCATCTGTCTCTCTTATGTTCTGCTGTCAAAGTGTATTTCGAGTGCACTGCATCGAAGCACCGACCGGGTCTTGACTGCCAGACTGGCGTTATTGGCACAGGGTCCAAGTCATGAGTTTTTGAGTACGTGTTTATGATAGTGACAGCCCAGCCTTTCTTGGCAAGATGAATACGCAATGGCATACGAGCCATTTTGAAATCAAGTTATTCATAGCTTGGCCAGGCCAGGCGGGCAGGGCCATTTTTTATTTAATTCCTACAGAACATAGAACATTAGCACCTCGGCCCATTTTAATTGCCAAACATTGAGACGGTCATTACGACGATTTGTGCCCAATGAATATTTCAACTTAATTATAAGTACGATGTGTTTAAATATTCTTAGGTGTAGAAAATTGCGATAGCTTGACATTTTATTTATGAGCAGAGTTGCCGGCCACTGGAAACTTCAGATTTTTCTGGTGAAGCAATGGCAGTAATGATCGACCGGTCGACTCACCGAAATAGCTGAATATGAACGTGCTGGGCTGTGGCGATGTCATGGCCGTAGATTTTAATGTTGGCTAATGGCTGTTTTGGTGGTGGTGTGCGACAGAACAATTTCCTTAAGAACCACACTAAAGTGGTTTTCTATGCATGTTGGTCTTAATTATATGACAAACCTGTGCAAAGCCTGTGCCTGTGTTGTGTCGTTCTGTGTACCGGCACCAAAATGAGAAATTCATAATATCATGTAATGTAACGCAATGTAAGCATTGCTATGTGTCTTAGTCAACTGCTGGTGCCTGTTATTTTGTTTAAATATTTCTACACGCAAAAGACCAATTTTGGTAGCAGCAAAGTACTATTTCCGTTAAAACTTTTCCTATCTCTTCCTCTTTCTTGGACCTGCCGCTTACACTTGTGTGCCACTGCATTTACATTTACTGCGATTTCAGTTTACTTTAGACTTAAGTTACTTTTAAGCACTGCATGATACCAGAATGTATGTACCGAATTTATTTTTAAATTACTCCAAATGCTGTGTGTACATAATAATACATAATGCACCTCCAAAAGTTTTCCACATTGCACGACATGCATGTGGCCCAAGTGTCGTTGTCGCCGTCGCCGTCAAAATCGCCATCACGGTGCCGGTCGTCGATTGGTCGGTCACTGAGGTCACAATTTCCATTACATGCACTGTGCAGTGCAAGCTGAGTGCTGTGCTGATGTCATGCAATATTTGTCATGACTGATCAAAAGTTGTTGAACAAGTTGAAGAATTCAAGTAATTCGAGACAACTTAATTTAAGCGATGGCATCCAAGCCACTCGCGTTGATTGGCATGACTTTGCAGTTTTTAGGATCTCAAAGTGATATTAATACGATATAAATTCTGCCAAAGTGTTGTTGATGCTGCAATATTTCTCCATTTACTCTTATTAAATGGCTGAAGCGGCATGCGCAAGAGGTTTGACCTCTCCGTCTCCCATTAGCCGGTGCCATGTCATTACAACTTCTGAGATTTCATGTCCTCACATTCCAGGCTCGAATTATTATGTAACATTAATGGATTAATATATTTCGTGCTTTTCATTACCTAGTTCGGCCTCGAGTTGTGGTTAATAATAAAGTAAGGCACGAAATTTTGTGTGAAAATTGACGTCAACTCCAGATTTGACAGCTCTGAGACGAAAGATCTCGCTTGCTCGGAGCGGATATTAGAAATGAGAGTCGTACAAACATATACTTAATTCACATGCACTCTAAAGATTATTAAAAATCCCAGTCGCAGAATGGCGAAATGGTGTGGAATTATGCAGACTTATTTTTAATTCTGCATGGCAAAACGGTTCCGTGAAGCACGCCCGGTCCGCCCTCGCCGTTTTAGCACTTCGTTATTCTGGCAGTGGTTTGCCAGCGACTGCAAACAGACCAGAGACTAGAATTGTGACAAAAGTCACATTTAGCCTTTCCCACATTAATTTCTTGTGGTTCATTATTACTGCTGACTGCTGCGACCATGGTGAATAACTTTTTATCTCAAACGCACGATTTTCATAAAATATTGTAAAAAGCCAGTCTTACAAACTTGGCAAGGTAGAGGCGAGAGAAGAAATCAAGAATTCTACAACGGGAAAAGTCTTGGTTTTTAAAAATGTTATCGGGAAATTTCATCTTGGTGGAGAACATGCGATATTATGAACGTGAGTGTTTAATTGCCCGACTCCTTCGCGCATAACACGTTCCACGCTCGCACAATCTCTCAGAAACCACAAACGCTCGACAACCACAAGTCTGGCGGTGGTGCTCATTGCCAGTGCCATAGTTGTATGTCAAATCCTCACATGAGAAATAAGCAGTCAAGTCATACGCGAAGGCGAGGCGATATTTCTCTGCTGCAGTCACTCAAGTCAAAAAAGAGTAATTGCATGTACACTTTATGGAGCGAGTGCGAGTCAACTTCTTACATTTTAAAGTTGTGTAAAGCAACCATTAAAATTCTTAATGGCTCTCGTCGTGTACATGTGCCCATTGGTAGCAAAAAATAATTCAGTCAACCAAGTGCCAACAGCTACTACCAGATTATCGAAAGCCAGATCACGCGATTACGGCCACGGTCTCACCACACCACCACGGCCGGCTACGACTCCGCTTTTGTTCTCTGAATTACCCATTTTCGCATATAAATAGCGTAATCGCATCTTAAATGTGTAATTTCGATCATGAGCGAACAATGACGGGTACAAGTGCACGACGGAGCATGGAAAGCGATTAATTATCGCGAAGCGCAACAACACTCGCCTCGCTTAGTCGGTTCTTACGACTGCGCGACAAGGATTTAATTTCACCAACCCATTATTGTCATGCCCATTTTCCCCTGTTTTCAATAAAAACTCAGCACCGTGACCGAGGCTCACAACTCGTGTAGCTCTGGCACTATTACTGTAAATTAGAATCTATAAAAATGAGTCCGACACGCGCAGGATGCAAACTCTGAATTCAAAAATGATATTGTCACCGCCGAAAGAATAAATCCATTCGCATATAATGAAAAGCATGTGCTTCAAGTTCCTGGACGGGAATTCTTTCGCGAGCATAATAAGCAGGCTGCTAGCTGCTGCTCATCATTATCAAACTGATGATGATGACGCGGTACGGCACGGCGACGAGAAGGAATCTTACGAAAAGAAAAGAATGAGCGAAGGAAATAAATGAGATGAAAGTTCCACTTTTTTGCTTTACTTATTTTTGGACTCGAAAGCGTACGCGAGAGTCAATGAAATTCATTCAATAAATTCAGTCGCACGTTTGCGTCTTTTCGCTCTTTGTCCCTCAGAATCTGCATTTCCAGGCAGTTTGTGCACGCTGCTTGTTTTTTGCTCATTATTTTGCTACCAGCCCACTCAAAGATACGCGCTGTGAATGATTATGATGATGATGCGAGCATGGAAAATGGCTTTTCCTGTGCCTTAAGGCCCATTAGTACGTTCCCAAGTGTGAGGTTTAATAATCATCATAAAAGTAATCATAATGCTGTCTCTTGCCTACACTCTACTGAGCTGTACTTGTTTAGGCGGAATGATAATAAACGAAAACCGGTCTGAATTTGGAAACGGAAGCTGCCGACGCTTCCTGACTCCCCACAATTTTAAATGCCGTACTTAAGCACGCATACAGAACCTAAGTTGTGGACCCTAGCGCGATATCGGAAGAAGCACCGATTTTATTGCGTAGATTCCGTGATTTACAACGCAACCCGCTTTTCAAAGTCACGCACTGAAAAGCCCTTTTATTGTCCGCATCTCCTTAATAATTTTATCAACTTCGGATCTCGTCCTCTCCACCGCTCGCAAAGGCCAGAGCAAGCAAGTATTTATCAGTAGGATTTTGTTGCACATACTTTATAATACGATAGTGATTTTGCTGATGCTGCTGTCACTGCGGAAAGAAATCCATTAATATTGCAGCGACGAATAGTGGCGCTGGCACTGGCAACTAAGTACGAGAAAAAGTAATGGTAAATATCTTTCCATTCATTCATTCTTACACTTTCTCTCGAGCCTTGTGCAGCGAGAGGGGAAAACAAGGATGAGAGGCAGCCCATCATGTTACAAGTCACCCAAAAGTCCCACTTGTCACGGCTGAGTGATCTGTGCACTGGCACTCCTGAGCGTCAGCGTAAGCGTAAGCGTAAAAGCAGATGCGGACTCAAGGCACAGTGCAGGGCGAAAGAAAGCTTTCGTGCTCTGCGCGCACTTTCCTGTAGCAGGCGAAAGTTGGCAATCTCTTTCCAACCATGACTTCCTAATCTCAACATGGAAACACTAATCCCTGCTTCATCTTGTGGATTAGGTTGAATATGCTGTGTGGTGCTGCAGCGAAGCCACGTCGACGTCCCTCCCATTATTTACTGCCGCAGTGACGAGCCACAGAGCAGTAAAAGTATACTAAATATTACATTAGATCAAATCCCCGCTTAATTGCAATTTGCAAACTAAATTTGTACTGTGCACTGGAAGGCAATAATTGCGTGGTGTGGCTCAGCCACGTCATTTTTATTCCATTTCACGTATGGGCTCAACTTGACTTTGCTCAGATTATTGCACCTGTAACCTTGCTATGGACAACTACAACTATACAGCACGTTGTACTCAGAACACTGTACGGCATGTATTTTGGTTTTGACAAGCACATGCAATTTTTTGATCAACAAGCCGAGGGATTTGATTATATAATCCCTCGGGTTGAGCGTGTCTTCGAGTTACAAGACGAAAATAGAGGCTTGTTAACAACAATTGAGTTGATGATTGAGTGACAGTCTATAAAAAGCGAACAAGACCACGTCCACAGCTTACGTGATGCGATACTTTCTTGAAAGGAGTTACGAGTAAGAAATGTTAACGACGACATGAACATGAATGAAGCGGAGAAGAAAGAAATCGATTTTAATTGTTTGTTCGTTAGAAAAGCCCATTGTTCTTGCATCTGAGAAGATGTCGGTCAGAATCTGTTCGGCAGGCAGGCACGGCTATAGCGTCCGATGGACAGCGATCGAAGATCCCAAATAAATACAATCTGAATGGGTTATTTTACTCGTTCGTTCACGTAACATTAAATTGGATTCATGGGTGGGGATTTTATACATTTTTCTCAGATGATTGTTGTACGATACGACTGCAGTTCTATTGAGTTAAGAGAAGATGAGTTGTGTATTGGTTCAGCTCAGCAGCAGCATCAGAGATAAGCTGGCCCTGGTCGGAGATCTGTTCGTCTTGGTCTTGGTCGTAGTTCCAATCTCGTACTTATTTTTATATTACACATATAAACGATGTTACCCAACTTATATAATACGTGTACGTGTATGCCGTAATATTGTTTGATGGTCCATGATAACTTGTTTTTGATAGAAACGAACACAAATTCGATTGATCTGTGAACGTGAACGCGTAGCATCACAACTACACGATAGCAATGGTGGAGGAAGAGCCCAGATAGCTTTCGTCTTGTCTTGTACTAGATAAAGCTCATCAAATTCGAATTGGATTTGTATTAGGCCTTCTTCCTGTCCTCGACTCGCTTTCTTCTCGATAATATTTTCTCAACACGATAGCATGGCGAGCACTGCAGCGAAATACAGGCAAAAATTTCGAAAGTTTATGAGTTTTTGAGCGAGTCGGCTCCGTCACGATCACGATCATCATTATTTGTACACAGAAGGACGCATGTGGTCTCCCAAAGACGAATTATCAGGTCACGCACAGCACGCACAAATTTGCCGATGCCAATTATTGGTCCGGCCTGCACTGATTCAGTTACAAATCAATTTCGTGCCGCACAGCCCACTCCATCGTGTCGAGTGGATTCTCCAATTTGTACGAGATTATATTTTAAAAAGGAGAAAAACTGGCGCCTTTGTGAAAGACTGCATGCAGCAGCGAAGGAGAGGCGATACAGCAGCTCTCATCACGCTCACGCGCGACTCGAGTCTTGGTAGTGTTTCATTGATGAAATGATTTTGACATGTTGGACGTGATCTCGCACATCATTATTTTGTGCTGCCTCTCGACTCTTACTCGACTCTACAATGCAATGCTGCAAAGTAAATTTAGTTGGGTCTTATTGTGGAGTAACATTTTGTCTGATATCTGCTTTATTTACTTTCTGTAAAATGGAAGTGGGGAATACGTAATATAAAAAAGCTCGTGCTTGTGACTCGTGGCGGGCAGCAACGGAGGAAAATGCTCGGCTGCTGCCAACCAGGCGCAGTACAAATCTGGCGAACGTGAGCAAGGGCAGAAGAAAATCTGGCACAACATGAAATGGGTTTGTAATGTAATCTCGCGCGAACGACGAGCGGAGAAAGCGGTCTGATAAAAAATATAATCGAAATCAAAGAAATTGTGGACAAGGAACAATGAAACGGATTTCTTTTTTATTTTTCCTTTCTTCTAAGCACGACTTCAAAGCTTACAAGTTTTCTTCTAGCCGAGAATCTGTTCTTTAGCCGTAACTTTATTTGTCCATTACTCGTAATTCGTTATCCATGTCCAGAACAAGCACGGCTTACAAATTCGGCTTTAGCTTTCAACAGGCTCATTAAATCTGGCCAAGCCGAGTCAGAGAGCTGACCACAGATGCGAAGTTGAAGACAGTGTAAAGGCTTAAAAATTCAGAGACAAAAATGGCAGGCAAACATGCGTTCTTGTGAAAGTAACACATCACTGTCATCGATCGACCTCTTGCGCTTGCTTTCTTTGACAGGATAAAGAAAAGCAGAAAACCAAAGCTGGAAAAAGTTAATCAGTTAAAGTGTAAATATTTAGTATGGCTTTATCATGAGTCCTATACTCCTATTCCAAGTACAGAGTATATTGTACCGGCTTATAAAATGCAGCACAAAAAATAAAAGTATTATGAGCGGTTGCATTGGCATTTTTGTTCAGGAAAGGGAAACACGGTTATATTTCAATGTACGAGAGATTCTCACACGGCAAACCACAGCAAGAGCATTTTTATGGTGCAGTGCACGGTAACGGCGATTACTCACCATTACGGTTGGACACACACTTGACTAATGTATGCACACATGCCATGCCATGCGGGCACGGCACGGCACAGGTAGCAATCAAGTGGCCCTGTAGCGTGGTGGTGCTGGTGGAAGTGGCTAGTTTTCCATGCTTTCCAATTTCTCCGTACCGTGGTTTTTGTCCTACTTGATTGAAGTAGGAAACTTTCTCAAACATGCAATAAATGAATTCATAACCTGAAGTTTCCTTTTGTACTCGTCTTCATACTTGCCAAACCTGCCAGAAGTTCTTCATTGAGACGTGTACGTTACAAGCGCATTCCTTTGTAATTTTTATCCATCAAGCCGTAGTGTAATGTAGGAACAAGTATTAGACAATGCTGTTAGTTGTGTTTGCATTTTGGTCAATAGATGTAAATAACCCTTGTAAAGTTGTAGTGTTATTATTGCTTCTTGGCCCTCTCCTACTGAGAGGGTCAGGATACATGATTCTAATTACGAGAGTAAATAATTAAATGAAAATGCATTAGCATCAGGTACCAGCACTAATGAAGACCCAACGGAGAAGAGGATGTAGTTATTTCCGGTTGCCGGTAGAACGGCTTCGCAGGTAACTTCTTGTCAATAAACTCAGTCAGGCATCAATCGTATAACGTAATTGCAAGGCAAAAGGGATCGAAAGAATGAAGGAAGGAAGGCAGATCCATCCATCCGTGCGAGTGCCAAGATTTAGTCTTTCTTAGGATGCTCGTGCTCTTAATGAGTGATCACAGGGACGGAGACACGGTGAAACTTTCTTCTTTTCCGATGCACCAGTGACCAGTCAACCCTTTTCCCTATTGCCTTGTATGGAAAAGAAATATTAAGAGGACGCGCAGACGAGATGCATCGTCTGCCATTACTGGCTGACGATTTGGAACTTTATTGAAGCTGTTAAAATTTGATCGTGAACTGGAATAAGATGAAAGTGTATCAAGCGAACTGAAGAAGAGCGAAGGAAGCCCGGCTGGACTGATGTGTATTATTAGTAGCAGTTAGACATGAAACGATGATGATGAGATAGAGATAGGAGCATTATGAAGAGAAAAATGAACTGATGTACAAAGTCTTGTGAGATTTCTTTTTCTTGTACCATCTCGATCATTATTATTGCCATTAAGAGTCAGGTCTTATGTTTCATCGTAATCTCGCTGTTCCATGTCTGAGTCCAATGATATCGGCAGATATTTATATAAGATTGAGTCCAAGACGACCGACCAGCCAACGACCGTCCAGGCCAACTCAAGTAAGCCACCGTACAAATAATCATTATTCGACAAGACTTAACTTTATCCTTCCAATCAGAAAAAAAGAACTAAAGTTTGACCTTATTTCGTCTTCTCCTTCCCTCATTCGTGTTACGATCGCTGAACGGATGAATGGATTTGTAATTTGTTACAAGTTGTTGTGCACATGGCGCTCTTCACTCCACAACCCACACTCGAACTCGAATTAACTGCACAGACTGAGTCGAACTCGACTGGAGTGTGGTGCTGTACACCGAGTCTGCGGGAGTTTCTCCAAACTTTCCCTTTGAATTATTAAATTTTGTACAGCACTCCAGCCCCAAACTAAGAAATCGGAACTTCAGCTTTAATTTACCGTTAAATTTTAAATGGAATTTTCCAATGTAAGCATTCGTGAGTACAATAAATCTTGCAGACACCCGCCGCACAGATTATTCGGTTTCTCGTACCCGTAATTAAATAATTTTTTACTGCCTGCTAAAACTTTTTGCCTGCTCTGCCTCGCCTTACCGCTTTTGTGATCTTATCTCGACCGCCAGTCACTCCGTCTTCGACTTGAATGAGTCCACATTACAAAACTAATTTTGGGCTTGCTGTTGAGCCCCAATTTATGAACATGTCTGCGGAGAGAATGCCAGGAATCCACACACCCGAGAAATCAACTTTGCAACTACAAAATTATGGCACGAGAACGCCTGGCAAAGGAAAGCAAAAAACTTCAGATCAAATTGGTTCATTCCCGTGTAGATTCTTGGTGAAAAAAGTTGGGAATTTCCGTTCTTTGTTTCTGGGATTTTTACGAATAGGCTGAAATTTAAGGCATATTTCACTTTACTACTGACTCAATAGTAAAAATTTGGCATGGCGTGTCGAAGTCGTAGTTATGGTGGGTGTCCTGCCACCGCTGCCTGTCAATGTTTTGCTTCCTGCCCAAGCTGCAACTGTGAAGCGTCCAACCTCAATCTACTGCCTTCCATCGCGGCCCGGTTTGCTTGAGTTGACATGATTCAACTTTCTCCAAGATTATTATTATTACGAAAATGAATAATCTTCTGTCTTAAAGTTTTTGGCTGGATTTTCTTGAAATAACTTACACAAACTTTAAATGAAAAAACTGCAACGGAATGCGGTACAAGTAGCAGCGGCAGGGCTTGGGGAAAGTTTCTGTTTTTGAGCCTAGAAAAAGTAATCTACTAAAACAAAGAAAAACTTCGTTCTCCTTCTCTCATTGAACTCTGCATTGGCTAGCCAAGGCTTGTCTGGGGAGAAGTTCTGCAGCAGGTTCTCATGCTGGGTAGAAAATATTAAATTAAGTTGTACTCTGTCGTACATTACATGCAGTGAGCAGTGTCGGCCTGTTTGAATCACCGACATGCATTTTCTTTATTCTTGCACAGTCCATATTTCAATACATTACAGTTGAATTTTAATAGAAAAACGTCAATTGGTAATTAATAAACTTTTGCACCGCATAACACGTAAGTGATAATTGAAATATCTCCGATTTTTAGCTTGCCCAGCAACCCAGCAAACTGTACAAATTTTGGGCGCTAAGATTTGGTGACACTCGTAGCATTTCGTTAAGTTACGCAATAACGAATGAGTGTCCTCAAAAATACGAATTGCTTGAATTGTGAAATGCTTATGTGTACTGTTGAGAAACGTTCGTATGATTCTGCATAAAGGGGACATGTGTGAATATTTTGTGCAATACTTAAATTGAGGCAATTGGACTGGTCTGGTCATCTCGGTCGACAGGACAGCAGAATTTGAAAATAATGATGGAAAATTATGATTGCATATGTCCAAGTTTTGTCTTGGTCTAAGTAAATTGCAGCACGCATTGAGCACGCCAGCCAGCGCCAACACAGCCACATACGCAGAAAGGAGACGATAGAGAAAGAAAATTAGATTCGTCATTCGATTTGATGCATACATACATTGCGTTTACGAACATGAACATCAAGCATCTTGACTTGTGATGTCGCATTTTCCCGTGTTTCCTAATTGTTTCAATCGTGAGACTCGTCCTTCCCCTTGCCAATGCGACTTCATCCAATTTTTCCACTACCACTTGTAACACCGAGATTCCGTGGACCTTGAAATCATTTCACCATTTTTATCTTGTCACATGGTTGTTTATTTCAAAGGCCCAGAAAAGTTATGTCTTCTTCTGTCTAAAGTGTACTTTGGGGTGTAAATTGTCTTATGCAAGACATTGTCATTATTGTCATCGTCGTCATCATACGTTCATACTCCAACCCTTCCAACCCAACTGTGCGACGACAGTAACAATAACAATCTTTAAAACTCAAAAATGCGTGCATGAAGCGTTTTAGAGTACAATTTAAATGAAAAATCATTTTTTCCGCAGCCATTATTTCCACCTTTTAGTCAAAGAGTCACCGCGTTGCATTGTCACGTTGCGAAGTGTTCGTACTTTGTATTTTTGTCACCAGACAGTTGCGTCCTGTCATAAAGTGTCTACTTGCATCCCAAATAAGTTACCAAACACAACGTGTCTCGGGCATGTATCTTTTAATGGATGGACAAAAAATTTTCTAGCAGAGTCTCCTCTCCCACAGCCATGAATTCATTCTCTTCCAATAGCCATGGAAAGGTCTGTCGATCTGTGACCTTTTCAAGATTTTATTTATTAGCTATAGCAGAGCCAACAAATTATTATCATCGATGTCTTCTCAATAGCATTATTCTCTTTGGTTATTCATGTGCATTGCAAGGCAGCAAGGTGTTAGCTATTAATGTGTGAGTTTCGTGCAGTCATTCCAAACATTAGTCTTGCGCTTTGCATTCACTTTACCACCGTTGGAATGATACAGAACACCAAGGATTTATAAAGGCGATACCACCCAGCCTGAGGACTGATTTTTCCAAAGAGTTTTTAGTTTCGAACGTGAAACCTCTTTGGACTTTTCTACCTGTCATTTTGGCAATATTTTTGCACAGACTGCCGCTGAGATATTTAGAGAAAACAGGTACTTTATTACCATTGTAACACTTGTCCGGGTGCACACGTGCGCACACAGGCAAGATTATATCTGACTTGATGTTTGCCCACGGATTTCTTGAAGAACTCTCCGTGTTCGTTCTCACTTTCATACTAGTCAAATTGCAGGACACATTTTGCGCTCTTCCTTACAATATACAAGGTGTTCTGCACAAAAACAGTGAATATTTTACGATTACGGTCGAGTCGGCCTCGTCAGTGTTACGAAATTCGCCCCGGAAAAATTCCATTGCCATTGGGATCGCCCATAGCTGTGATGGTTGCAAAATGAATGATGAGCTGGGAATCCACTGAGGCGCAAGGTTAAGACAATTCGAGGACATCGCGAAGGAATTTGTGCTGACCACCAGTGAAGAACAAGGACAAGAGAATCATAAAACTAGGCGGGCATAAGAAAGACATATTTTGGAAGGACGGCATAATGGTTCGGTACCTGGTTGGATATTTATTGATTAAAAGTCTAACACGTCTTGTGTAGGGAACTTTTTTCCACCGACCCACCCCGAGAAACTTGGACTTGTGAATAAATGAATGGATTTAAAGACCAAAGCACGGACCTGAACGAATGCACGAACCAAACTTCAAATGCAAGCGCAGGCCAGGCAGTTGTTGCAATAAAGCGCCATCGCTATAAATGCACTCTTCTAACCACACACTTTTCATGTAAACCAGAATTGATTACATATGCGAGCTGAAAGTGCAATCTTGGATTCACCGGCTACAACCACCGCATTTGCATCTACAATTTTAATAGTACGTCATTGCCTCCTAATAATACTGCGGATAAAGTACAAGGATAAGATATCATTACCAGCTTAAAGTACAATGAATTCATGTCTCATGTGAGACCAGACGAGGAGTACTTGGAATGCGTTCCGACCGCTTTTTCAGGTGTGGTGATTAAAAATTTTAAAATTTACATCACACACTGCGCAAACGACGAATGTTTGGCTTAGACAATGGAAACTTGCATTACAAATTAAAAATTTATCACTTAACTCGGAATTCTTTCCGCGCATAATAAATATTGATTTCTTCCATACTCCTTTGGGAAAGAAAACGTGGTGTAAAGCAGAGCCAAAGGCAGGACCGTATTATTTACATAATTTTTGAATACACAACATTAGGCTGGTGTTTGCGGCGTAAACGTGTCCTGGTACCGGCTTTTTAATTTTATAATGATGACATAAGAACGCCGTACGTCAGTCTGCGCCTGTACGAGCGATGTTTTGTTCTTAATGCAGAAATAATTACAGGGCAAGGCGCAGCCAAAGCTAACACAACAAAAAATGTGTATGGTTGTGTAATGCAGAATTCATTATCATTATAGTAATTATAATTTTGCCGTAGTGCATGGATGGATGCGTCGCTTAAATGCAGTACATACATAATTGTAATTGTAGTCCTATAATCTGCATGTCTGCAAACGCAGAAAACAGTTCGATTTAAACACTTTCCCGGCACAACCTACTTTAATCCATGAATCAGAGATTCAAGGTTCATTGGGAGAGCAAATCTCTCGTACGCCATTGTCATTGTATTGTTGCCAATTGCTAATGGCAGAGCAAGCACACAGCCTCACATACAAAGTGAGTTCCGAACTGACTCGTGTAATTAATGATGTGGGCGTTTACAGGAAATCTGTTAATTGATTACGAATTCAGATCACATTGCGCGCACACAAGTTCACTAATTGAATTTATGATTTTTATGACGACGGGTGCGGGGCAGGACGCGGAGGCAGGAGCCGGTTTTCCGAGCCGACAGCCTATCCCAGATCGGCAGGTGCAGGTGGCATTCAAGAATTGGGCGTTGAATATGTTCTATTTTAAATTATTGTTTTTACACCGTGCATGTACTCGAATCGCGAGACGCGAGTTTGTCTATATCAATTTCAGGTTTCCGTACAGAACATTCATCAATAGGAAGTAGACGGATTCTGGTTAAAGGAAACATGGGCACATTTTCGTACTCGCTCTAGCTCCAATAATTGTTCTCTTGCAGAGATCGTGCATCTTTGGGCGAACCGACTTAAAATACGAGTTCGTGCGTGTTGATCTTACAATTTAAGAATTTATATTTCAAAGTGAAATGAATCTTATCATCTAACTAGCTGCGAGATGCAAGATGCATTGCTTGCACTCGGAGCCCGCACGGGTGTGCACAAAGAGCGAGAACTCACGAGAAAGAATTATTGCTTTTCCTTTTATCTGGTTGGGGTTCCCGAAAGGTTTTGTTTTCTTTTGAGAATGAGCGCAACAGGAACACGAAGATGGATTGGAATTACGGGCAAGAAGAATTATCAGAGAATGAGAGCTGAGTGTGTTGAAGATTATTATTAGTACATAAATAGAATTCGAAACAAGATAAAGATACGAATTTCAAATATAAAAGATTTATTCAGCTCGTCCTCGCGCCGGTGTCTCAAAGAGAAATTCAAGCATGTAACGAGAGATGAGCTTGAAAGAAAGACAATGAATAGATTTTATTGGAGCATTTTGAATCCGACGACCTATCGAAGATTTGGAGCTTATTTCGTAGCAATAAAGCTAAGCGACACAATAATGGCGAGTCAGATCATAAAATTTGAACTTGTCATTCTTTTACTGGGCTGAGCGTTTTGAGCGCGCAGAGTTGACCACCGCATCATCTTGAGAAATTGTGTTGAACGAGAATGAAAAGTTCGAGCCTGTTACATAACATGCTGTGTTATCAAGGTCTCACTGGTTAGCTAGCATGCATTGACTTCATGCAATATTCAAATTTGTAATTTCAGTGTATTATTTATTACACGCCTTTATGCATCGTGTATTGTATCCTCTTTCTTATTATTGTCGTCGGTTCCTTCGTAGCGCACACGTATTCTTTGTTGTGATCCTTAGGCTGAATTCGTGACGTAAGGCTTGGACTTGAAATAATTTTTTCATCATCTTTCATTAATTTCTCTGGCTCTTGAAACTGAATTTCATTCTATTCTTTAACTCGTTCACAATTTCTTTAAAGAGTCGAGTCCACGGTGAGTGGTCGCTCGTACAGAAAATGAATGACTGCGTGACAGTTTCTTTTCTGGCCAACAACTTCTCTCGAGTTCTCTCTTACGTCCTGCTTCTTCCTCGTGCTCGTGGAAAAGGACAAACTTGTCTTGCCGAGCTCCGAATAGAAAATTCATGACGTGAATTTCTGGGCTGCTCTACAACAATGTCTACTGTCCTTCGTGGTCATCATTTTGTGATCCAGTTCTGGCAACACGAAAATGGCATTACGCTGGGCTGACCACAAAGAACGCTTTTAAAGCAAGAAGCGCACACAAGCCTCCAGAAATGAATGAAAGCGAACACGGCTGGCTGTGCTCTGGTTCTGATTCAATATTGACAATACGAGAAAATGAAGAATGAATTACTTTTTAATACGACAAAAATAAATACCATCCAGCTGTAATGTCACAATCCATCCTTATCTCTTCCATTGTGCAATTGTGTCGTGGCCGGTTGTGTCCGTGCGATGGAGTGGACGACTCTGCATCTTTGCGAGCGACATTGTGCCAACACTTTAATCCTATTTCAGCGTCAAGATTTGAATTGTCCAATTCATAGAATTCAATGACAATAGCAATGGTGTGGCTGAGTCATGAATTTAGCCATGGCATGAGTGTAGTCGGCAGTTCATTGAATCCAGCATTCTACAAGCGTTGCGTTGTGCATGAGAAAATCAGGAACCATGACATGAGGTATTACTTACACTGATTAAAAGAAAATTGGTCCCAACGGAGGCACTACGGATGAAACGACGAATAAAAAGTCAACGCGGTGAAGGTAGTCAGGCGGAATGCAAAAATGCGAGTGACAATTTTTGTGCGCTGAGGATTAGACTAAATTCCCACGATCAATGACAATGCCACGGTCCTGCTCTAACTGCACTGATTTTTAGAACACGCGCTTACAAGAAATATGCGAATAATCGAATTTTTGTGCTTTGTGTCGAGCAAAAAGGAAATTTAAAGCATTCGCCAAATTCTCGACTGGAAATTGATTACGACGCAATTCGCAAATGCAATCGTGGTCTGCCAAACAATTTCTCAAATTCGCGCTTAATTGAATTTAATTCATTCACTCAGTATTCAGCACAAAGAGGCAGGGTTAATGTGGTGCACGTATTTCTCATTTGACATGCGAAAGTCAGCATTGGCTTCTTAAACTTGTCATTCGCATCCTTTTGTTGTCCGGGTCCTCGCCTCTCTTGGGCCTTGTCTTGCGTTTCGTATTCAAGTGGAAATTATGAGAAATAAAGGGAGAAAGATGAGTCGCTGAGCCGAGCACAATGAGAATAGCAATGGAGAAATGAAGTGAAAAAAATAAAGTTCCCGAGTGAGAGCAGAGCAGAAGAACGGCCCGTCTTCGTCTCCGTCGTCATGATTAGTTGGTACTTTCATTACGTACAAGTGAATATAACCTTGTTCATCATCGCGTCATCGTCATCATCATTGCCATTGCCGGCGCAGCGCTTCCTTCACTGTCTTGCGAGATTCCATTTCCTCTTGAAAGAATTTTCACTTTTCTTCTCTTCTTCTATTTAATTATTTGAATTTCAAATAAGGTTTTTGTCATTGTCAACTTTTCCATTCACTCCGCGCGAACCTCATTCTCTCTCCTCATTTCATTGACGCCATACGCCGTGCACTGAAAAGTGGAGCAAGCAAGCAACTGAGCGAGTGGGTGGAAGTGATAATAACACAAGTAACCTGTTTTGTATACAATCAGCTCCAGCATTGGTCGACAAATGTCGACCGACTCTTGTGATCTTCCGTAGACAGGAGATGACAGAAATAGATAAAATTTATGAAAGCATTTCTTCTCATTTACTGCTCTAAATCTGTTCGAATGAGCCCTTTGTAATGGAGCCAGCAGCGAAATGGAAAGGAGATGTAAAGATCTTGGCCTAGGATGTATTTATATTTGCAGTTTCGGGCAAACTCAAGATCGAAGTCTTGCTCACCAAGAACTCAGTTCCCAGTCGGATCTTAGAATACACTTACACTGGTTACAAGTGCTTAATTTATTATTTACGGACACGGATCTGCTAAGATGCTGACGAAAATGAAATGAAATGACGAGTACGAAAAGACGATAGCTGGGCTACAGTTATGATAATGATGATGATTCGTGCAGCGGTAATGAGAGGACATTAGTCAAGTCCATAAATATCTAATCAGAATATTATGCAGCTTCTCCGGTGAGGCGAGGCAGTGGTGGCCCAGCTTGTTGTGCTGAGGGTGTCGGCGGTAATGAGTGTTTATCAATTTAATAAATTAGGCGGCCTACATTAGAAAGGCAAACGGCACGGCGACATTGGAAAAGACGCGACGCTGCTCCGCTAATGAGGAAAATGTTCTAAATGTTGACTACATTGATGTTGTGTTAAGGTTTCGATATGCCAGGCTGGACGGCTGTGTGCGTGTGTGCATAAATTTCCTGTGATGTGCTAGCTAGCAACACGACATATGCACGATTCTGAAACTGCAGTCTCCAGCTCGGGTCGGCCGACTGCCGAAGTGCACATTAAATTTATGTAGATTATTAAACTGTATAAAAAGATGAGATTCGGAGCTTAAATGACGATAGTAACAATAATAATATAAATATGGGCAAAATGCCTGCACTGCGAACACTTTCGGAGAACGGCACTCGCACTAGTGCTAATGCCAACGTCAAAGCTAAAGCGAAAGCCATATTATTCTATTGCTATCTAAATGACTTTATATAATAAATACATTACATGAAGGCAGGCAAAATAACGTGTCTGCTGTATCTCGCCGGCGAGGTACAAATCCTCACGGAGAAATGCAGAAAAAATTATAGACTCATTAATGTGTTTCCATTTCCAAGAGCCGTGACATCATTGCCAGTGACGGTGCAGAGAACAAGAAAATGTAGTGTGGATGAAGACCCACCACACGGACGACGGTAAATGTAATGTGTATTTAGTCAACTATTACGAAATGATTATTAATGGCTTTTGATAAGCATATTCTAATGATAATAACAGTGGCAGCGGCAGCAGTAATGGGATCACATTTAAATGTACACGTACACTACGACTACAACGTTTGAAAATGTTGTTTCAGTTGAGAGACGCAGAAATACATTACGACTATTATTATTACCTTTTGGTTTTGGTAATGTTCACACGAGCGTCGAGACGATGAGCAAACCGTGGCTGCCAGACCGGCCGCAATCGCAATAAATATCTCGGACTATTTAAATCTTGGGTTATAAATGTGATTTTTTGCGTAGAAACGATTAGTTTCACAAATTAAATAGAATCATTATGCAAGACCTTCAAGAATGCTGTGCCCACTTTATGCCAACCAAAGCCGAGTCTGCCTATCTCGGCACACGACTTTGTAGGTGGTTCTCGAGCCGGCGTAATTCACTTGAACTAGCAGCCATTGATTGCTCTGCGCTGCACGGCTCTGCTCCTTCGTCTCCTTACCTTCACGTGCGGCACTTACGTATTTCTTGTATAGCACAATTACAACATTCATCATCACGATTGTTCCATCCGGTCGGCTATGAAACATGTAATTACATTACAGCATAGCACAGCGAAGTACTTTAAAACACTACTGAATTTGGGTAGGCTTCGCATTTTCTTATGAATATCAACGCGGCTAGTTGTGTAAACAAGTTCCAACTCAAGAAATTGCTTTGCTGCATTTCTTGAGGTGTAATGGCACCATGGGAATAACATTTGCAATGTGCGGCACAAGTAGTACGTATTTACAAGTTCCTGCATTGACTTTCCCCGGCCTGGTGTATTTACTTTAATGGGCAGTTACTCGCCATTTACAAGCTATGATTGAAGCTGGACCTCGCCCGACTCGCACTTTTCTCTTGTTTATACGCAAGTCGCGCGCACAACAATAAGCAATATGCCATAATAATGTATCATTATTCTCGCCATTGCTATTTAGTATTTGCGTTTTCGTTCAATGGGGTTATTTGTTGAATGGAATGAATTCATGTACGATACGACACTACAATTGTACACGGAAACGCAAGCACGAACAGATTTCTTGATCTTTCTTACACACTGCACTCGCACACCCCATAATTCTTTCTGTGTGTATATTTATTTGCAATGGCCATGATTACTCTGCCTTTTCGCGTGTGTAGATACGCAAATTGTAATAACCATTTGATAATCATTCATCATTTTATTTTGAGACCTGGAACGGGAACGGGAATAGGAATGGGAATAATCATAATGGCGCAGGCAGTCTTAAGAAATGCGGCAGGCAGTTTGGCCGAGCCCAAGAAGTATGAGCAGAAGTAGAAAGCTCTTAATACAAAATGACTTATTACCAGTTCATAGTACGTCGGTTGACATTATTAACGCTCTTACGTAACCGCCGCTGCCAAAGTGGATTTTGAATGTATGAAATAACTGAGCAGTTAACAACCGGCTGCCGCTGCTGCTTCTTGTGTATAAGAGCAAACAAGCACTAGAAATAACCTACTCTAATGATTTATGGGCTACAAAGGCTTTATTAAGTGTCTCCCATAAAAATAACATGTGGCTTAACATGGATTTCCTATTAACAAACACTAACCGTATTCGTACTGATGCTCTTGCCCAGGCAAGACGGACGGTGCGTGGAATTAGTCGCTCCTTTATTAGTCAAAGTCGACTTTCATTCTACCGTTGTAAGAGTTATGACTATAAATTGATTTCGACTTTGAATGATGCATTTTAGCGTCTGATTAGTATTGCGCCTCATTGTAACCATGGCCATTAGTCCGCATTCGAATGCCATAAATCAACATTTCTGAGTCGTGCATATTTCAATTTGACAAAACGGAAATGGTCACACGCTTTACTCATAGCAAGCAAAGACCTGTTTGCTGCGCCAGTATTCGCCGATGACGCAGGATTGCCTCGCCTGCCATCTTTGGCAGTCATGAAATGAGACCTCATGCCAGAGACAGTCTTATAGAAATGTAGCCAGCGCTTTTATCTTTAATTTTACGCACGCCACGTCACCTCTGACGTTCCCCTGATTGCATTTTGAAGATTGAATCTCAACGTGCTACGTCAAGTTCGCACTCTCGTGGTTACTCTTACTTTTACGCACCATAAAAGTGTTTCTCGAACTTTAATCTCAAAAACATGAATTGATTCCAACTTTCTCCCACGCAGTGACTACAAAATGCGGCCCGCTTTCTCTCCTTCGTGTTTGTGGTGTGGTCACATCTAATCTAAAAGTTGGCATATGCGTGCGGGTGTACTCGACAGTGGTTCGTGTACGTGAAAAACTTTATCAAAAGTTTTTCTCTCTAATGCTTTTATAGCCCAAAACATATGTAATCGTTAGTGCGTGCCACACTCGACTCTGCGTAGAAGAATAGCAAAAAAAAAAGTCATCAAGCTCCGGTCGCTCGTTGCTCCTTCGCAGCCGAAGCATTATTATTCCCTAATAAAATCCCATTTCGCTTGTCGCATTTTATCGCATCGGTATTGGTAGTTCATAATCCTTTATATTTGGGTAAATATTTTGATACGCTGTCAAAAACGCTGAGTCAACGTGCTTTTGTTCTTCAGGTCGACTAGATTTTACTTCAGCCTTCACCGGTAACAGCTCGATAAAGCGACCGTGTGTGCCTTGCCTTTGTGATTTCGCGTATCATGTTTATGTCGCGCTTGTTGCATTTGACTGGTCAACCTCACCTCTGCCTTTGCCCAGGCCGTGACTGACTGACTGTGAGCAGCGATTGCGAGCGCCTGGGTCGAGAGTTGTGAAACACAACATGGCATAACAATGCAAATGAATAATATATGAATGGCTTTTGGTTTGGTAATCTAGGCACGTATGATTTTTGTTTCCGGACCTTTTGTTGACACCTGCTGTTTCGTTGTTGGCTCCGGCTCTTTCGCATGGCAGGACTTGGCGAGAGACTTTAGTAATGTGATTGCGCCCAGTTTATAGTGCTAGTTCAGGCATTATTATGCCATTCCACTGCCGCCACACCGCTACACTGCTCCGGCCCATCGCCCGTGTGTCGTGTGGAATATGAAAACATAAACAAAATCCACATTTACATTTTGTTATTATGTGCCACGGCATTTTGGCATGAAGTCCGTATGCAAATTGAGTTTCGTGTGGTAAGCGGTAAAGGCCTTGCGCTGTTGGGTAGCCTTGTATTGCTTCGGTTTTAATTACGCTGGCATTCAATAACAACTGCAGTGCCGCGCTGCACTGGACAATGACGACAGTCTCGTGATGACAAAAGTATGTAACCGGAAATGCAGGCTGGGCAAGCACGCCGCTCTGCACGCCATGTGAGCGTCGACTTTTGTTTCACATCCTCCCTTTTTTTTCCTGTCCAGGCAATAAATCATCGCGCTAATCCGAAATTGATTTTTAAGCGACGGAGCTCAAGACTCGAGGATTTTTATAAGACAGGAAGTGGCGAAGATCCTCAAGAAAGCACTTTTGCGCCAAATACACAAGTAGAACAGGAATCTTCTTTCTGCTAACTGTGTGTTCTTGGTGCACGGCAAATGCAGAGAAAGTTCTCAAGATTAAAGCTTGCCATTTGCTCTTGTGCACGTTTGCGTTTGCAAAAGTCATGTTTTCCTTTTCTTTCTCTGCCGATAAATAATGGGTCAATTTGAAAGTCTAATATGACGAGATTTGTGGAGTTTCTCGTATCAACCTCACTCTGCTTGCTTGAGATGCCGCTGCGCTTTGTTTAAGGCTCAAGTCCGAAGGCACAGATGAGACATTTTGTGAAGAGGTCGAGAAACGTGCAGCTTGGCTACACTGAAATGGCGAATGGAAGTCTCCGTGCGTAGTAGTTATTGTGGTAGGCTGCCAACCAGCAGTGATTTCTCACACAAGTAATGCAGAAAGTTTAGTTTCTTAAGTCTCAAGCTTCTGCAGGCGAAAATCTGGAAAGAAGCCTACCCAACTCAAGTTACTTTCCTACCTCACGTATAACAAACTCACGACTACACGACTCTTCAACTTTGTTGAATGCTAGTTGCTTGAAGTAAAATCCACAGCGTGTCTGTGTGCTACAGGCTTGTGCTTGTTGCAGTCAGGGACCAAACACAAGAGGAGTTTGTAAGTTACGACGTCGGGAAAGAGTTTAGTCAGTTTAAAATCTTTGGAGGCGAGAGAAAATATTAGCAGACATCAAATTGAAGTGAAAGTTAAATAACAGCTACGACTACGATGTAATCCAGTACGCAGCGTGGAGTGAGGCAGGCACTGCTTAAAGAACTGTAGAGGAAGGATGACTGTGAATATTACAGAATTGCTACCTTCGATGCACTAAGAACATTCTGACGACATGCTTTCGTAAATTATGAATAGTTGAGTTCCATTTTCACATGAAATGAGGTAGCCGAAGCCACGCAGGAGAAAGGGCAGAGGGAAACTAAGGAGAACATCCCTCGTATTAGGATCGCAATAATGCCTCATATGTCTTATTTTGTGCAAAACACAAATACGCATATCGTTTGCTGCAACTTGTAGTGCTTTGAAGAAGGAAGTTTGTTCGAACATTCAAGCTCTAATTACACAGTAAACTTTAATTAGGGCAAATGCAAAGAATTTGCAGAAGTTGCATTGTTCAAGGTTTAGTAATTGGGGCTGATGGCATAGTATAACCTTGTCAGGTACAAAGTGTAGGTTCTGAATACCAAAATAGCACGTTGCGTTGCACATCCTGTCTCCTGCTGCAAAGAACATGAAGAAGTGGGCCGGTCGATCGTTTGATCTTGCAGATTGTAGTTTCCCGTTTCACGAATCAAAACTCACTACCCAGATCGGGTAATGAAACCGGACAAAATGGAAAATTGCAACGAGCTCAGGTATTATTACGCCTTATGCATCCAATTGTGTTGATTTCAAATCAGCCCGTGAAAGAAAAGAATTTGATCAAAGCGCATGAGGCAAGGGGAAGTTGGAAAAATGTTTTTACCTGCACAATAGAAATTGATAAATTTGAAAGAGAAATCTTGCAAAGCGAATGGTGCGCTTGACTGAGCTGCTGTGCTGATTTCTTCCTCCTAACAAGGATCATTTTAATAATACTTTATGCCTACTTTGTTAGTAAGCCTGGAATTGAAAAAGATCACATATTCAACGCGAGGCAGACCGGCATAAATAAAAGAGGACAATGAATGCATGCATAAAAGAGAAAGCAGAAAGCACTCCTTCCCCTTCTCTTACCGGCATCCTTCCTGAACCTTCCTCGTAGCACTCTTCCGCATTCACGAATTTTGCCCGGCTCCCTATAATTTCGTATATCACTGAAATTAAGACCCACTCACACAAAAGAATGCAGGCAAGGTAAGGAAGCTCTCAAAAGCCATTGTCTTTTGCTTCCAGCCAGCAGGACTTTCATTCAACTTTTTAATACGTACTCAAAAAAGGAAACCCGGCGCATTTGAGCCTGGGACATGCTCCTGTGTCGTATTGTCTGTGTTTATGATGCGATGAAATCAATGCTTGGCTTGCCAGCAGGATTGTGTGACACGAGACAACACGGGCATGATACCAGAAGAGGAGTAAACGAGCGCAAAAAGGAAAGTCTGGTGAAAGAATGAGACAAAAATTGATCGTCGTTGTGCAGTTGTCGTTTAAGCCTCCTTTTCATTTCGCCAGACTTCTTTCCAACTTGACGGCTGCAAAAGTATCTAATTCGTTTTGAAGAATAATAGCATTTCAAAACGAAGCCAAGCACATCCAGCAGCCGATGAGGTTCTGTCCTTGTGGAGTGCAAGGAGATGCGAGTAATGCAATATAATTCGAGTGAGTGAAAGTCCCATACTACATTATTATATTTTATGGGCGCAGTGCTTCTGTTCTGCTTCTGTGCCAGTACCGTGTTAGGTGAGATAGGCTCGCTGGGCTGCTGATGGTGATGATGACTGTAACTTGAGAACTGCCCCAGTTTCTGATTCTGCAAGCCTTATAAGTATTGAAACTTACTTACCATCAACCTTGCTACTGGTGCTGGTATGCTACTGCCGTGTAATTTTATATCGTTCGTTACAATCATCATCCATCTAACCATCCGTCCGTGCTGCACTCACGCTCCTTGCACGCTCACGCTGTACCGTACCCACCGGAATGCAGGGCACGACACAACACACGCTCGTGTTCCAGTTTCTGCTTGGTAAAGTTTTATAAACTTTGTGTTTTCACTTTACCCTTCCTTTACTTTTTACCTTCCGCCACGCTCTTACGCCCGGCCTTTATCTTGTTTGCTTTTCCGAACCTGGCAGAGAGTCTTCAACCAAAACTAAAATGAAAATTCTGTTTATGTTTTTATGTAATAAGCCGAATAACTTTTCCGCTCTCATACTCCCAGTACTGAGCTCGCACGCGAAGGGCGAACGTGCATTTGACCAACGTACGTAAGCAGGTGAAGGTTACGAAAGAAAAATCTATCCGGCTTTCTGTCGGGCCTCTCTGAGTGGGTGTACCTCGCTGAGTGGAGAGTGTGTAAAGCTTGGCGTGGAAAGGATAGGCTCCCTTGGGAGAAATGCAATCCAATGCATGTTGCAGCGCAACCTTGGAGTGGAATCGTACTCAGTTTCGAAGCGGCATTATCTGCAAGAATTACTCAGACTAGTCGGCCCTATTACACCTACGCAGAAGGCATGGAAATTCTGGAGATATTTATAACATGGTGTGTGGCATTGAAAGTGCCAGATCCGCCGGTAGTCAGCAGCACAAAGATAATGTCACATAAACTCCTTTTATTGCCATAATCTATGCGCTCAAGTAGTTTGCCACGTATTTTGGTCAACTCAGACTCAAATCCCGCAATGAAGGTGCTGCAGCATCTTTTCCCTACACGAAATAAATGGGTTGGTTTTAGTCCTTTCACTTTACATAACGGTAGGCGACTTTTCGTCGTTTACTGCCACATATGCACCGTCGCAGCCCAAATGTAGCATATTGCCCGGCTATATTTCTCACAATCGGTACAGTGAAACCGTACTGCTTATTGGGGTTTCTCTTGCCAGCACACAACAACCGACAAGAACAGATTTTCAGTCAGAGTCAGCGGACTGAAATGGCCAGCTTTTGCATATTTATGTTCACAAAAATTCCATGGACTGGCCGAGACCAGCCCATTCTATTTTGAGCGATTCCATTTAAAATTTAAAGCAGGGACCGTTTCGCTCAGTTAGAGCCGGCACTTAAACGGGGTTTTCCACAATGCGAGTTGTCGTAAACACAATCGGACAATTTTGATCGAGATTTTCAGATTCGGTTGTAAATACAAAGTGAAATTCGCTTTCACGCATCAGGTTCCAGGTAAAGTATAAAATTCTGCTTGCTGTTACAACCGTCACTGCCAACCAGCAGCTAAGGCCTGTCTTGCAGCTGGATATTTTACAATCAAAATTATATATGTTATTTGTACTGAAACATATTTTATTTTACTACCTACTTGACTTTTATACCACAGCACAGAAAGAGCAAAGAAACAGAAAACAATTCCAAGAAATAAAAAACTTGAAACTTTTTCTAGTTTCGGCTCCTTTTTAGCTTTTATGCCGCGCTTATGCTTTTATGTGGCAAGTACTTCGTATTCACTTTCCCGGGATTTTATTATGAATTTTTATTGCCGCAGTACTAACTATTTTCATTCCATCGTATATTCCATTGTCAGACGGCAGCACACAGATTCGGGCGGGTTGGATTCAGCCTCAGATGGGACTGCGTTCATATTCTAGAAAACTCCCTGCAAACTGCAAACACAACACGAGGCCATAAGAAAAGATTTGTTGTAATAAACGTTAAAGTTTATTGATGCAGGACAGAATTTATGAGAGCACAGAAATATTCTCAAGTTTGTGCGGTCGTAACGAACCATAACTTGCATGTGACATCCTGCTCCAATTATGAGGAGAATTTTGTCTCGTCAATTATCTGTCCTGCTTTCACGAAAATTATTAGATTACATTTAAATTGCATACGCGACAAAAACACAGAATAAAATTAAACTTTTTGCATACACCAAGCGAGTAATCCATAAAAAATGTTTTGGTTTGTTCCTTGTCGTTGTCGTAAATTATACCTGTCGCAAGGATAATGATTTGTCATTTTGTAGACGGTACTTATTAGCCTTTTGACTTGCACCAAGTTGCAAAATTCATTCGCTGCTGTTCCCTTTCGAGATTTTGACATGATATTTACAAACCACTTTGCGTTTTTTGTTAATTGGCAATTGGCAACGACATCGAGCAAAGACCCTGATTGCAGTGGCAGTGAGTTTGGTGGTTTGCTGATAAAAATCATGAAAGTGCAAACAAGCCTTGTTTTCCGCGAAGTGATAACAAAATCAGACAGACGGTACAAAAGAATCGGGTTTCAAAAGACATGGTATTCTCACTAATCATTATTCTTTTCATTATAATTACGCGAATTAAAAATTAAAAAAGAATAGAAAATTAAGGAAGAGGACTTTTGCATTTGCGTATAATTTCCATTTTACACGATTGCTATACACGTTTCTGCTATTCTCCTTCGGCCCATTCCAATTCACAGATCTCGCGATGTGATTCTTGTGTACTGATAAGTGTGGAGTGCGGGCGGCGATGATGATTGCCATTGAGCACTACACTGACAAAAGACAAGCCTTCTTCTTATTCATGTTGATGCAGCTATTACACTATAAAATTAATGGTAATATTATTATAATACGATGTAAGATTATACGGTAACTTGTGCAGTGGTTTTCCTAAATAATCTTTGAGGCGAGCACGATTTGTTTCGTCAGGTCTTTACGGATAAACTTGTTATAATGCGCACCTACAATGCAAGAAGAAAGCTTGATGGATTTTATTGAATGCTTTTCGTTAAATCTCGAATGGGACTTCAACTTTTGGTCCCGTCGCAGCGCAGCCTCGGCCAGTTTTTGCACGAATAAAAAATTACATGGTTCAACACAATAGAATGAGCGTACAAGTTTCTCGCACTGGTAATAATTATTGTAAAAATATAATACACGCATTGATTATATATAATTATGTATACTTTGGCCGTACTGTGCTGAGTAGGAATAATATTTAGTTGTTTGTTGTGTAAACTAGATATTCACCAAATTTGATTCTTGCCTGCATGACATCTCTTCTCGAACAAGTGCCGAGAGGAGACTGATTTTATTTCAATCAGAAATTGTTCTTGCCACGCAGAGCGAGATCACGAAAGTGGAAATACTGGATTTTCATGCCGTCGACTTTTATTTCACTCAAGTTTTGCATTTTGTCATTTGACACATTGTTCTTCATTATCATCATCGCGCTGTGAATTCGCAAATGATGTTAAATAGATTATCAAGATCAAATTTTTTTCCCACATCTTGCTCAAAGTTGTTCTGGATTCCAAGACGCAGTCAGATATGCGATACTGGTGGAAGATTGATCAGTTACCACATTTACTGACGTAAAGTGCACGAGTTGTGGATGTGGTTTTGAAATTGGACGGGATTCCTGAATCCCGAACACGAGTGCACGAACTGATCATCGCTAATGAAATGGTCCGAGTGTTGGTCTGACACCGGCCTGGCCTGCGCTGGGTGTGAAGGAAAGAGGACGAACCCGACAGCGCAACACAAATACTGCCACAGCCACAGTTGTGGATCGTGATCTCTGCGCGATAATAGTACAATGAAAAATTAAAGTTAGATTGATTTCATAAATTACAAAATTACAATGCTCGCAGGCCAGAATAAATTCATTGTATAATTATGAACAAAGAGATCATGGCAGAGCAGAGAAGTCGAGTCAGGAACTTGACCGTACATTATAAATTGGATCACTCAAGCGCATTGAGAGCATTCTCCACACATCACACTTGGCCGGCCTGACTCTGACTCTTCTTCCTCTTGTCCAAACGAATCAAATGTTGAATTTTTTATTTGTCTTTCTTCTCGTTGCGTTGTATTATCATTATTCTATTTTGATGATTGCTCATTGTTTCGTAAACACATTTTAAACCAGCAAATATCAATCCAATTTATTGTTCGAGAGAATTGGTGTAATCTGTATTATTAAGCGAGTGAGGGATGAATTCGAACAATCACTGTCCCATCTGCTACGCTGTGCTCGATGCCCGCCTGAGCAGGTACTAATGACTCGAGCCGTGATTTTCTCGTAAGCTCAGGCCGGGAACACATGTGCAAGGGCAAAACTACTGAATCATCCATCCATTTCATTTATATTTCATCTTGAATTATAATTATATTCGCTTGACCGACAATAATGAAAACAGGAACAAACACTGAGTCTCTGGCACATGTGTGATGGAAGTCATGAATGCACGATGCTCATCGCACAGCCAAACATAATAAAACAATAGAAAAGAGTTCGAGTTCAGTGCAGGCCGAAGAGTGTGTGCTTAATAAAATGATGAATAATAGAGCAATAAACGCAATTGTAAAGCGTTTCTTATTTGTGGATTGCCTTTGACTCTTGCACAAACTTTGTTTGAAAAGGAAGAAAATGTAAACTAGAAAAGTATTAATCCCAGAACCGAATCAACAATTCAGGCCCAACTCGACATGATTTCCTTTTCACCTTTCCTTTAGTGATGCCGATGCACAATAGAATGACTTGAACACAACGACAACAGGTTCTGTTTGTGCAACTTTCCTATTATACTCAAATTGTTCATAAGTTAAGGATTCAGGCATTGAATTTGCGCCCTTTAGTATTTCTTTGTTGTTTTTAAATTCACCGAATAATTTACGTCAAAACTCTGAACAATGCGCGAGGAAAACACATGTGCAATTTTTTTAAGCACAGGTGCCTTTTACGCCGTGGTCGGATATGAGATCTTGCTCACAGGATAAAATAGCCTATAGAACAAGATAAGGATAGCGAGCCAAGGGTCAGCCGCGTACGCCGTCCTTACCCCTTTGTACCAATCCATGGCACGGCAGAGGCGAGCATTTTGTGCCTAACGCTTGACATCATTCACTTTTACCCAAACGCCTTTGTTGTTGTCTGGATTATGGAAATTTGTACGAATTTAGTAACACGAAAAATGAACGATGTGTTTCCAGTTAACTCTCGCTCCCTCGCCTTGCCTTATTACGTGAAATTTCATTTTTGTCATCTCTACCGCGCCATGTAATCTATTGCAGATTCCTTCAAGCCGGATTTTTTTCAAGGAAATTTGTATTGAAACGAAGCTCGCCCGCTTTGCCAGGCTTCATTTTCATTTTTCATATATGAGCAACTTGTCAAAAGAAAATATGAACGCTGGATTTTCTCCATCTCACGCTACGCATTATTCAATCTTTATTCGTATCCGGCGGAAAGAAATGACGAAGCTCCGCATAGCCTGAGCTTCGGCTGATTCCCGTTGACGGAAACAGAACAAGTTTGTTGTTCACAGCAGCGACGCAGCAATTTATTGAAATTCAGCATTTTGCATATCACAGCTTCATCTCTTCATGTGCCCTCATAATTTTAAACCAGCAGCACGCTACAATTTACTCTGTTACAGTTTCTTCAAGCCCAGAAGCTATGCGTCTTCGCACAGCGGAGCACAAATGATTTAAGAAGAGAATTTTTGCAAATATTCTCTCGGGACACATGCACATGTTTGTTGTTTAGCATGTAGAAATAAATTGCAGAGTTTAGCCCTGATTTCGCGTACGGTTCGTGTCTTGGTCTCGCAATTACTTTGAACACGACATGAGAGTGAAGACAAGAGAGAAAAGTCACAAGCATCACGACTCGCTCGCTAGAAGTATGAGTAGTATTAAAAGGTTGAGATCACTCGCTTGCACGGCGGCGGCTGAGATTGTATGATTTATGCATCTTGAGACCCAAGAAGGGGGCCATTCAATGCTAATGCTAATGGTATTGTTGCAAACATTACGCGCACAGTGGAAATGAAGAAGAGGAGCAAAAGCAACGGCAGCAGAAATGACATGATTTATGGAAGGATGTCCACATTATTGAGCTCATCCCTTTTCCACTGCACAGCACAACTCCCCTACGTTGAATGTCCTGGGCTGGCTCGCGCTGGCTGGCTGCTGCTGGCTCCTTGCATTGGGACAGCAGTTATGGATTATGATGGTTACGCGAATGATGATGATCCTCATCATCATCAATGTGATTGCGCCAGCAGTGTAACGTAACGTAACAAAGAGCTGATGATGATGACTTGGTCTTTGGTTTATAATTTTTTGTCTCAAACACTGCCCTGTAATCATAATGTGTGCTGTAATATCTTTCTCTTTGTTCTTTTGTGCTGTGAACTATGAAACACTTTGACTTTTCCGGTTATTGTTTCGGGGTCCTTGTTTGTTTATTGTTATTGTTGTGTGGAGAGTGGACAGGACGAATTTATCATTCCTAAATGTCAAGTCATTCCAGTGCATAGAAAAAGCCAGCAAAGGCCAAGTGCAATGATCCGAATTCAGCATGCGAAGGTTAACCTCATGTGCTCTACTCTCAATTGTTCTCACTCAATTGCATAATAATTCAATTTCTCTCCAAATAATCGAACGAGGAGTTAATCAAAACTAATCAAACTGTTTCATCATTTACAGTTGAAGGCCAGATCTGTTACAACCTGGAGATCTTCTGGAGGCGAACTCTCCCTTTACTGTTCCTAATCTGTGCACATGCCGACTACAAGGAAGATGACGATTGACGACGAGTACGATGGAAATCTTCACTCAACTTTAACAAAACAGTATTTCGTACCACCAAAATTCGATCAAACTTGCGAAGAAAGGTAAAAGTGGCACTGATAGGACAGAAGATGAGGATAAACCAAAAGATTACATACATGGAACAAAGAACGAAGGATTTGTAGTAGAGAAATTATAGCAAATCAAATAATAAGTCAAATCAGTACAGACTCAGAAGAATTAGATTTCTACGTAGGGTATCGAGTTTAGCGTTTCATTACTCATGAATTCATAGAATGAGAATTTTCTCCTGCAAAAGCAAAATCTCATTCACATTATAGTTACGATGAGCAAATGCAAAAATTCTTTACATCAGTGACGACGACATTAACTAATTAAGCTACGATAAGGTTAAGATAAGGTCTAGTTTAAGGTTTTCCTGCTTGGATTGTACAAAAACAAGAGTCATAAGGTAATAATGGACTTGTGGGCAGCACCAGCAACTGCGGGGCCACAAGCCAAAGGTCACAACAATGTTGCAATTTCAAATCGGAATCGGGGACAAACCAAATTCGTACTCTCGGCTCTCATTTTCTGGGATGAAAATGATCAAACTAAATTCAATGATTCATTCGTAGTTCGTGTCATGGCCTGCCATAAAGATCACCATCGTAATGTCCATACTTAATTGAGGTTAGACTAAGCGTGAATTTCGGTCTCAATCAAGACGACAAAAGGTTTCAAGTCAACAATTGCAATTTACCGATAGGCGTCTCTCATAATTTCCCTCCTACAAATACACTTGGCTGCAAGGATCTAAGTAGATGTGAATAATCTAAACTTCTTTAAGGATAACAACTAACTTGTATTATACTAGCGTAGGAATTTAGCGTAAGACAACTTAGCGTTAAGAAAGGGATTGACAAAAAGAAATCTCCTGCCCAATTTGCTTTCCATTTGATAAGAAATGAAACAAACTGAAAAACAGGAGTAAGTATTCATTCATTGCCGTGCTGTACATACGTCGAGGAGGAAGACTCAATGATTGTGTGCTGACTAGTGACTAGAAAGGTTTACATCCGATTGTGAGTGAATACTGAAGAGTTTTTTTGTAATCATTCAACTTATGTATGTGTAGTGCTTATAGTTACGCACTTTCTCAAATAATAACTTTCTCTTGTTCTTTTCGCTAGGCTATTTAGTCTAGAATTTTGCGTTCTTGGTTAAGAGAGGTGAGTCTTGCGAGCAACTTTGAATGCGAGTGGAAGAGAATTTATGCCAATACTCTAATGTAAAAGATTTATTGAAGCTTAAAGCAATTCCATCTTTAATTAAGCGTCTATGCGTTAAGAAACAAGTAAAGGCTGGATTCAATTAAGTTTATACTTCAAACGTAAACATTAAGTACATAAGTACCTTCTCGTGCTTGCTTACAATAACAATACTGCCTCATAGCATTAGAGAAGATATAATCATTATTTTCGACAGAAAGCGTGGGTAAGATATCATGACAGGACTACCCTGCAACTCGTTTCGGTCGCTTTCACATTGAGTTTTCATGAGCCGCCATGTTTTGCGTGCCGAACAATGCCAGAGTTTTAGGCTCCTTTTACGTTCAGCTAGGAATTTACTTCAAATAATCTCAAGCAAATTTAGACGTACACATTTAGATTTTATTGTTGTTGCCTAATGCTTAGAAACAATCCTGTTTTTATTTAATGTACGTTCGCTGAGAAGTGCACATTACTTACTACGTAAGAGTCACATATTTTTAAGTGTAGGAAAAAGCTCGGTTAAGAGAAAGTCTTTTATATTTTGGTACTGGAACGCGGAGTGGGAGGCAAAGTTGTTGATCTTGACAATTGAGCGATTGTAAGTACAATTAAAAACTAGGAGAGGAAACAAAATTTTTGAACCGAGTGGGGATTAAATTTTTAGTCCAATGCAATTGAAATTTGGTGCCCATGAATGCCGTCTATCTGCAGCAACATTCAACCTGAGCGACCCAGCATCGTGATTGCGATCACAATGGTGAGGCTTTGCTATTACAAAAATTACACCCTTGTGCAAAAAATTTCCGTTCAATTGGCTAAAACTTTACACTTGCAAAGAATTCAAAAAACTTTGTTCAACTTCCTCTCCTATGTTGTATAAAGAATTTATATGCTAAAATTAGGAAATCAATTTTTTATATATGTAATAATGTTAATGTGTAAGGTAAGTGTTAGCGTAGTACACACCAGCCAGCCATTTTCTTTTGTACCACAAAATTTCCAACAATGTCTGCGCCATCACACCAACAATGGTATAATTTGCAGTTGCCCGTTCAGATACAGATATTTATTACAAGTACATTACGCCACAGCACTATTATTATTTATTATTAGATCGACACACACGATAAGATTCAGCTCTGTGCTTTGCTGCGCTGTGCTACGTTTGCGTTTCTCCTTGATGCATCTCCTACTTGACATCAGAACGCTGATAAACAATAACGAATTTTATACGCTCCGATTCCATCACAATCGCGAGGTCCGTAGCCTGTGCCTGTAATATTGCAGCGCAGAGATGATGATTTTATTTTATCAGCGGGAGGGAGACGGACGAGAAATTTTAACACAAAGTGGCATAATGATAATAATAACGACGCAACAATGCAGCAAACTCCTTGCACTCTGAAGGATTTGAAACTGGACTTGCCCTTTTCCCTCGAATAATGAATAGAGAATTGAACAATAAAAAATTACGCACCGTAAATTCTGTTTTTCTGTCTGTTTCACTTGAAAAATAAAGTTATTATGTGAAATTACCGGTATGATGAATGACGGATGGATACTAATCGTAATCGTAATGGTCTGAAAATGGAGCGTAGCGCAGCGCGTACAATTGGTGAAATATAAACACGTATTTCTGACTCTGAAACTGACGCATGTGTGTACCACCTACATAATAATTACTATTATCATTATTAAATATATACAGCTTATCTGGTCTCATTGTTGTGTTTTAATGTAAAAAGGTTAATAAAATTATGCAGTGTAAATTATAGCATCAGTCATAAAGGCGAGGAACGCGACGGATATGGTACATGAGGCTCTTGCTCTTAATCCGGTCTGACAGAAGGAATTCGAAATTCGAATTAGCGGAAGTGAGGTATACGTTTTGCTTCTGATTACACAAGGATTGGAATGAGATTCAAAATTAAACCGGCTTGGATGAAAGAAAGCAGATTTCTTGTATACGGAATGGCATTCAGAGACTTCTTAGCAAGTAGTAACCTTTTGTAGCATTTATACAAAATTTTTAGACTTTTTCACGTAGATTTTAAGTCTCGAATTCCGCTGGAAGGCTGGTAGGAAAGAGCGTCAAGAAACGATCAGTTCGAAACCATCCAGTTAAGGACAAGGCAAAAGATTGATGTATTGCATTGACTTGACAAAGATTTCTGGCTTTTACGCTAATGCTAATCTCATTAAAGAGCCCGAGTAACAAATCCGTGGAATTCTAGTTTCTGCTTTGTACTGAAATGTTAGAGCACATAGGAATTGTAAATATTACTAGATAATGTTTAGATAGGTTAAGTGAGATTGTAAGATTCCATCAAGACAGCATTCAATGACCACAAACATTGATTGTTTGATGTAAAGGGGCAAGGTGATAAAGTACATGTACTGGTGACCACTCGACCAACAAACTCATGATCGACGAGTGCGCACACAAAGTACGACCAGGCACATTCTAGGCAGATATTTCTCTTGACGAAAAAGCATGCGATGAGAGAAATTTACCCTACACAAGCTTTACAAATGGTGTACATAGTTTAGACCGTAAGCTAGCAGTTAAGGTATTAATAGTGTCAGATTTTAAGCATACAGCCGTATACGAGTCAGAAAGGTAGAGCAATCAAATCCCGATCCAATCCCGGTTCCGGCAGTGAACATTTCATGACAACCGCAAATCCACAATCCAAAGTGCAGTCAAATTCGTCTCCAACCCTTCCATGCTCCATTGTATCGACAAAAGCAATAACGCAGTAATTTAATTTCATAAATCTTCGCCGTACACGCATAAACGAGGAAAATAATTACTAAAATTCGCTTCATTCTGCCCTAAGGTTTTGACATTGCGGTCGGCCAACTTGAGTGAGCCCTGTGCTGTGTGCGTTTCTGTTTTTTGTCCGTTCGTAATTTGTTATTCGACTGAGTTTCTCGTCATACTACAACAGTCACAGTAAAAAAGTATATAAATCTTTCACTTTTTACGTTTTGCATGCACGCATCATTGTTCAACTTGTAGCAACTTTATCATGAAGAATAATTGCTATAATTATCAAGTCAGGTTAGCCAGAAAGGGTCTGAATTGCCGTGCGGTGAAGGCGAGGAGAGATGACGTGATACAGACAGCAGGGCATGGCAGTGGGAGTCGGGAAATTTGCACGCTTCGCTAGTTAAGGCTTTGCTGTAATCACAGCAATCGGCACACCGACACCGGCGTGGCACCTTTAGAAGTGCAATGATTTTTATGCCTGATGTGACACGTAGGCATTTCTGCAGCGTCGAATCGTCAGTGACCTGCCAAAATTTCCGACACGAATTAAATTTCATTAACGAATCGTTTAATAAAATTGTCAACCTCACGCACACAACCAGAGACCCGGCTCGACACTTTTGACGAAGTTGGAGACTTTTATTGTGGCCTACCTAACCATGAACGCAATAGGAAAATGTTATTGACTTCTTGTGCATCAAATCACAAAGCAGAAGTATCAGACATTCAAAAACTTTCTTTTGCTGCAAGAAGGAAATTAGTACAACAAATTCGTAACCGTAATTTGGCTTGCACATTATACAGTAAGTTAACAACTTTCACATAACATAAAACAATGGGTTCATAAACTTTTAGTTACTCCGCCACCAAGTCACGGCTGCCAATACGAAAATTTTAACCAAACGACAAAATGACAACCTCGTTTTCATAGAGCGCCCATCATACCGTGTCAAAGTACATTAAACTGAATTTTACAACTGGAACCAACTCCAACCCGCATCTGACATTACAAATACTAATCGATTCATAAGGTCGCATTTTGCATATATTTTGCATTTGTATTAGTTTGAGAGTGCAGTCATAAGTCATTGACTCGCTTTTCCCGAACCAGACCATACTCATTGGTACAAAGTACAACAAATTGCACGTTCAAGCACTAACAAATACAAATACAATCAAACTCACGTATTAATTTGTCTTTAAATTATTATTTGACATGCTGCGTTGTTGTAACGCATTGCATTAGACTAGTCTATGTTAAAGCGTGTATTCTAATTTGTTATGTGGGCAAGTTTAAAGTTCAACGCGCAGAAAACTACAAATAAGCGTCAACCAAAAGTATTGATTTTGCTCGTGTTTCTTCATTAGCCTACTTCGAAATTATTTTATTGTATTATAAATTACGGATATAAATTAGCGTATGATTACGTGAAAGGGGCAAAAATCTACCAAATTGTAGCATTTATGTTGTGAAATCTCATTTGCTTGGGTTTTGTACGCGTTTTTGTACTAACATAATACTACAGTGGACGTATACGACGACGGTTAAGTTTCGTTACGTGTACTTTTGTACCATTTGTTCTTTCATTTCATTCTTTCTCTTCAAAACTGCAAATTTCAAAACGAGCCAAACGTGCAAATACAAAAACTTGATTAAGGCCTACGACGTGACGACTCTTTTTCTAACATTTTTATTTAAACTTTACTTGTTTAAGTGAAAGCATCTGCATTGACAATTGCTAGTATTAGACATAGACTATATCATAGTTTCACGCTAAATGCTACTGCTGAACAGACTTTAACATACTTCGCGACAATTGCATACTGCTATGTTAAATTCCCTAGGAATTTTACTCATGGAATTTATCGGCACAATAAGTGTTTACATTCTCATCGCATACATTATAGAACTAATTAGGAAGTTAGTGTAACTATCACTACGTATTGCATCTAATTACAATTACAAGACTTTGTGAAACCTAGTTTACTTTACATTTGGATAGAGTAGCTAGAAATAGTTAAGATATTACGTGAACAAAGGATGGTAGCTATACTAATATAAGAATATGGTACAGATTGGAATTTCCTGTTGCCTAAAACTACTGAATCTGTAAGAGGGAATGCATTATGAGATGAGATGGATCTGCGAGGAAAGTCGAGATATCCCAGAATTGCAATCAAATTATTACAAAATCATCCCCACCAATTTTTTCAATTAATTTATGTTCACTCATTTTTATAAAGAACGTAAGTATAAGGTAACCTTCAAATTAACATTAACGTGCTCCCTACCACCGATTAACCAAACAAATTAGTACGAGTAGTTAAGTTTCGGTGTTGGTCGCGTCGGGTTCCAGGAATCGAAATTTTGGGATGCAAGACAGTTGCATTGTGGAATTTGTCTACTGTCTTACAACCTCCCCGTCTCATGATAAAGCGAATTATGACTCTTTGGTTTTAAATGGTAATTAAGGAATAGAATAAGCCTCCCTTGCACTTGAAATTGCATTGTGCAGCGATGAAACCAAAAAATCGTCGTAGTAGTCTTGTTGATACATATACACAATTGGACACTTAAGCACATAATTCTTCTTCGTGCATAATAATTGCATTGGAATCTAGCGTTAAGTAGGAAATTATTTCATATTTACCTTAACCATTATTGCTATTATTTGTTCTGTACCTTGACTTCATGCATAGAGTTAAGAAGCAAGTGGGAAATCAGGATTAGTGCATTGTACTCCCGAGTTGCATTAATCATTGCGTGCCCGTACGTCGAAAACGATGACTACGAGCAAGTGTAATACCTTACACCTTATTATTACGGCAGCCGAGTGGAGGCTGCGGTCGGCGACAAGTTGGAACTGGGAAACATGGACAGAAGCTAAACACGAACACGGACGAACGTGGAAAAGGAGAAAATTTACCAAAAAAATGTTATTACACTATGACTATATTATAAGGAATGAATTTACAAAATGGCAAAAGAATCATACCTTTATGTCGTCGTAAGAATAAATATTGAAATACAAAATTACCGTCGTGTTTGATGCGTGGTCATTTTATTATGCATACTCAAGTTTCACACTCTCAAGCTCATACGTGGTTCATCCAGGCGAGATCCTGTCCAATTAGTTAATTCGCTTCATCCTCAAATGAGTGCATAAATGGCCGCATATAATTTCCCTGCAATTTTTTCCAGTTTCCACGCTTCGACGTTCCGTCTTAAGATGAGTTTTCTCGGTCTGCTTTGGAATTTGATGGACGCATAATGACACCATTCAAGAACGGGGAATGAACGACGTTAACTTTTATGGCAAGAATCCCGGATTCAAATATCCCAGCCAAGAAAGTGGACTCGTAATCGTAATCATAATATTTGTCTAGCAATTTATAACAGCCCGACGCAAAGCGGTTATGACGAGCTGGATATTTTTTAATCCATTCCATAAACTTTTCTATGCTAAAAGTCTCTGACTTTTATGAGAGGATTTCAATACTTATTTGGCTGGTTTCCCTGACTTCGTCCGGACCGGCCCGCTTGATGTGATGATGATGAGTCTCTCATGGAACATCTTGCATATTTATGTACGGAGCTTCGAAGGGCTGCAGCCCTGCGCAGCTTGTGAAAAGAAAACAAGAGACTGGAGAAAATAGTTATTGTTATTTAAGAGTTTTATTGCAATAATAATATTAAGCCAAGTTTAAAGCGGAATTTCCTAATAAAAGTTTCCTTCACAGTTTCTCTCCATTGCACCGAGCGCCGGTAGAAAACGTTTGGTAATATTTAAATACTTTACGAAACGAGGACGGGAAAGCGTAAGAGCCACATATTAATTCCTTGTAGGAGTTGACCATTTTTAGTGCCAGCGAACTGTAATGCTTCCATCTTCCGCTTAGTCGTGATGAATGTAGTTTGCTCGCTGTTCGATTCGCTGTTGCATTATTGCCAGCGATAATTTCCATCAGTAAATTCATGAAAAATGCAATTGCTGCAACAGCAACGGCGGTGGCCAATGTCTTTGCCTCTGTATGGCTCCGTGATAACTTCTAGTAGCACTTCTTCTACTACATTTACGTACAAATCCAGTGGTGGTATGTAAATTTCAAGTTCCGCTTTCTACAATACTCAAAAATACAGCAGTACATCACCACATCATGCCACATGGAGTGGATGGCAGGCAGGCAAGAGACGTTCTTCTTCACGGTTGAACTGTAATTGAAGTGACTCGGTGTGAAACAACATGAATTATTCATTTCTCATCTTTCTCACACAATAAATACACTCTGCAAGCAGCCATTGCATGACGCTCGGGCACTGGCAGGAAAGCACGAGTGCGGTTTTCTTGGCAGTTGAAAAAGTTAAGATGTTCTCTCAACTAAAAAGAGTGAAACGGGAAAAGAGAAGTCAGCAGAAATAACTAGCATGCAGAATAATATTCATAACGCGAAAATTCATTACTCGAACAAAATGTATTATGAAAAACAAGAAAGCATGCATGCAGCTTGCTAGATAATTAGACTGGTAGTAATTCATGATTTGTCATTCACTTGAATTGGATAAGGGCACCGCGGCCGCGACTGTACTCAATCTCACCTACGAATTAGCGAACCTTGAATCAAGTAAGGTAACATTTATGTGAACAAGGGTCATAAAATTGTTCGAATTGGATACACGATTATAAAATTGTACATTTACTGCCTTGTATCGCCGGTCGGGTAGCATGGCATGCCTTCAGTTATCCTTCATGTACATTCGCATATCGCGATGTTCATTTATTAATAAAAAGAAAAATGAGATTTTATTTGGTAACCCCATTTCTTGGGTATTACAATTCAATTCTTCAACTTTTGAGTCGGTCGCGGTCTTCTGCGTTGCCCACCGCCACACTCAACCGTAACTTGACCACGGAGCTGCGAGAATATATAATAGCTGGCTCAATATAACAATGCAAAGTCCGAGTTTATCCTGTGGAAGGGCTCAAAAGACGCTTATTCATTCTGGTGTATCGGTTTATGACGAATCCCATTTAGAAAAATTAAAGAATTCTCTAAAGTGAATTAGTGGCTCCAAAAGATGTGCACGAAAACTTGACTGAAGGCATACACGAGTGCCGGTTCAACTATCATGAACTAAGACGCCAGGTTTTCGTATAATGTGAAAAAATTGTTAATTATTTCAGTGTAACACGAGTGCAGAAAGGAGGAAAACGGATGCGTGTATGATCGTGGCCGGCCGTACGTGAGACTTATGCTAAAAACTGGAAATATTGAAAGTAAATATGAACGCAGAGCCTGAATTTAAATCAAAAGACTTGTCGTTGAAGGTTAAACTATTTTTTATGACCGGCGAGCAGCCAACCGTAAAGTTGGTTGCGTAACTGACTACAAATTTGCATTTGATTCAACGCAGAGGAGGTCACGGCCACGCTACACTGCGGCTGCAGGACGAAGTACACAAGCGTGAGTAGAGAGTTTTCAGTCTCAGAGATAGGTTAATAAAATAACGCAATTAACTAACTGCGGCTGCGGTGGGAGAAGAATTAATTTATTTTGTAACCATGTTCCCTATTTCTTAAGGCTACAAGCAGCAGAGCGGCCTAATTAAAATATGATCATAATTGCAGTAGTAAATAGTACGTAGTAATTTCAATCCTAGCGTGGGGTCTCTGTAAAACTTGAGAAGTGCACATTTTGGCGTTACTTAATTTTTTAAAGATATGAATGATTTCAAACTAGTCAATGGATTCATGCACCTGAAAAGTGCAATGGTGTAAAAGGAACATGACATGCGAGACGGCTTTTTGAGAGAAGTCTTTGATAAATAATTCATTAAGCCCGTACAGATGGAAAAGCAGTCTAATGACGTAGCTTTTCGAGCTCTCGTACTACACGATGGTTGAATTAATGAGAAAAGTTTAATTCACACTGATGTTTATGAGCCAATTTGGAAAAGGTGAAAGAAGTTACCTTTTTGTCTTTGGCCTAGCTTACGAGGCACTGAGTCAGTCACCGTCGTAAAGTAGAAATGCAAAAATGAATTAAGAATTAACACACGACTGGAGTTTCCTGTTTCCTATAACGCAAAGTTAACTTTTTCCGTGGAAATCGGCAAAGTTGCATGGGACGGTAGATGGTTAAGAAAATTCTTAATTCGTGGAAGCAAAAGTTTTGAGATAAATTATGGCCGTGGATAATTATTTCAATTAAGTATTTTTTTACTCAGAACCTAGGACCAAGACCAGTGAACGAATCTTCCCACTATTTACTTAAGCATTAGCGTTTAGCCTTAGCTCCGAAGTCTTAAAATATTAAATCTTAATATTCCGTATGCAAAATTCATTATTACAGCTTAGCCTGGGTTAAATCGTCCATAATTTACCTGCTCGCAGGAAGTCTTTGTGTGATCTTACGTGATTGCGACCTCCAAGCAAGATAACTGCAAAAAAGTAATTTCCCGTATTTTATAATGCAGTAGTGCGTCGTAATTATAAATCTTGCATCTTCCTTGCCCAGCGAATCTTACTATGATTGGGCTTTTTTACGAAATTATTAATTAGAATTAGAACATGTTCATAATTTGCCTCGTGTGCAGATTGCGCTAGCACAACAGCTTTCCGGTTTCTCGAATCTTACCTTACCTTCTTCGCGGAAATAACTAACTACAAGAAAGACGACGCTTTTTTGTCTTTTCGTAATTCAACTCGGATCTACCTCTCCTCGCCGCTGCACTGCAACTTTTCCCAATCAGTTACAAATTCAATCAAACCCCCTTCCAGCAGCGAAGCCATGAAACTCGTGCTGAAACTGAAAGTAAGCATTTTTCTTTTCTAATTTCCGGCTACCGAAAACGTCAAGTCAAGTCAAGAACACTCCGTCGCCGTCCGTCTCTTCCCTGTGCATCCTTCCAATTTTGTAATTTCCAACTCTGCAGGGCTGCATTAACAAAAGGGTCTTCAAAGTTCAAGCTCGAGCCACGGATTTAGAACCCTCTATATTGTCGATATTTCCTTAATATGGCACGGACGTGTGAATTAATTGAGCTTTCCAGAAGTAGAGATGCAGTCCACTCTTAAAAGAAGGTCACAATTTCGGACCCGCAGCCAACACGACGTAGAAATTCACTCGTGGTCGGGTTTCGAGTGTACAATTTATGATTTATGAAATTCAGTTCTTTATAAAATTTAAAGCAATACTTTTCTCATCTTGTCTCCCGTGCTTTTCTTCCAAGTACATACTCGCCTACGGCTCGGTGCAAAAAGAAGGATAAATATGCGGGGTCCTGGTCTCCGGTACAGTTGAATGAAGTTTTTTCGAAACCGAACGAGGAAAAGCCATTCATCAATAATAAATTTGCGCGAGCAGCAGCATGAGCGCGTTCACCGTCATCATGACATGAAAATACTTTTACAGTAAAGTAAAGTGCAGTAACTCGCAAGAGATACGCGATACAATCACGAAGATGAAAAAAATTGAAAGATGTACATATTATTATCACTTTTAGATATGAAATTTTCGCAATAACTTTTTTAACTATTTTTTTTACATAAAAAGGGCATGCAACAGCCCAACTGCAGTGCAGGTTTGTATATTAATTCATAAAAAACTACTTTTTTCTTTACTTACGTCTTTTGCGACCCATAAATGATTTACGTCCGTTATAAATCATCGCAGAAGTCGAATTCACTCTTATGCAACGTACTTATTATTGAGAATTTACGCAGTATTTTTTTCCACGTTTTTGAATTTGAAACAGGCGAGTCGAGCCTTGCTCTGGCCCAGCTCTCCGGCTCGTGAACAAAAGGTTAAGTATCAGCAAAGTGAACTGTGCACTTCACCACGATTCTCAACTCGACAATCTCTTTTCCTGAAAGATCTGTGAATTATTGCACATAATCACCATAATTAATTCAGCGTACGAAATACGAGACCTCAAAATGAGTCGAACTCTGAGGTCCCGTGTGCCGTGCCGTCTGCATGCGTGCGTGACGCTGCATTAGCAGTTTTTGCTCTCCTTGTGCACTACAGTTCAACAATATTGTAATTATGACTCTAAATTGAAATACGACTTAATTTACAGATACAACTAAAAGCAGAGCAAAGCCAGGGAACGGGACTCTGTGCATATTTACCATACAATGAATAAAAGATGACTTACTTGAAAAGAGAACGTCATCAAGACTACGATGAGGAGGATTCATATTCCTACAGAGCCATCATCAAAATATGGAATGAACGCAGATTTAAATTCAGGGTGTTTGTTTAGCCGAAGATATGTGAATTCATGGAAGATGTCATCAAATTTTCTTTTGCATTTTATCTACATTTCACATTTCGTATGCCATTATTAGAAAGCCGAAAAGAAAGTCAAACACACCGAAATCTTGCGCTCATTTTAATACAAGCCCGATACGGCACCGGAAAGTGGATTGACTCTGCCGAGAGACGCAATGGTGAGTGTGCAGAGCACATGATAGAGCAAATAAAGGTTTGTATAAAGAAGAAATATGGCACGACTCGCAATACAACAAAGCACACGCTCGACTGCGAGTAATAGAAAAGAAAGTAGTTCATCACTTATCTCGATTAACTCGTCTCCTATTAGTCTTCAAAGTAATTCTCTTGTGGGTTCTCATTTCTCTGTTTCTGTTTCGTCAGTTTACATCCGCAGCTGCCTTCATGCTCGCATCTTCGTCGTTTTCATTTGCAATTTCGTTTCGTAATGCGGGCATTGCTTTCACCATTGCAATGCAATGTCTCTCCGGCCCCACGAAATGAGTCTCTCGAGGAGTAGAATGAGAAAAATGCTGCGCGTGGCTTGTACTGCCCGAAACAGCTAAGTATTTACTACACACCGAGTTGCTTACTGGATTGCGAAGGTTAAATATGGAGATGCACGTCGATAATGTCAGACGTGTCTCATCGTAAATCTCAGCATGGCCAGCGCCGTAACTAATTAAATCTAACTTACGATGGGGTGTATCGCACGGAGCAGTAGCATAGTAAGCCAATTCCCTCTGCCAAATATGGCATGAGCCGATGCTCCGCACCTCCCACCTCTAATCAAGGCAGGCAAGGTGCCATAAGTATCAGAATCGATTAGTTTCAGGTACAGGTATGTGCACTCGTGTATAATTAACCATCGTATCGTAAATTTACTAGTTTCCATAAAAGTGATTTCCAATTGCACGAAGGGGAGCCAATTTGTCGCTCCTGTCAGACTCGAGCCGTGATTTACACTTGTGAATAAAAAATTTCGTGAGTTGCTTGAGACCTTGAAATTTTGGCGTTACTCCGTCCCGAAACCTTTGCAAAGGTTTCAGTCTCGTCCTATTAGCAGGCACGATCGTATTTTGCAATAATTTCATTTACTGCAGTCAAGTTGAAGAGGCTAGATGACATGACATGATGCTTTACACCCGCAGAAAATTACTACTTGCTCTCGCCACGCCGTAAAGAGAGTCGTCGACTCTTGTGGTGGGAGCATTAGCACAAGATTGACAACATTGTTGTCTTGTCTCCCCGTGAAACACTTCTCGTTTCACATTTTGCATGTCTCCTGTACCATGTAGCTTCATTAATTCCTCCGCACTTGGTTTTCTTGTCAATTTGAAACTCAACTTGACTGTTACACTTCGTGTAATCTGGTTCTAGCTGGATTTTGACTTTGATTTGCATCTCTTTAGCCACAGCCACAGCGAAGATCTTTGCCGAGCATATGCCAATTCTGCCATGCTCCGTGTTTAATTACTGCTTCTTCTCATCCTTCTGGCTTCTTGTAATTAAGTTCTTGCCGTAAATGCAGAAATGAGATGAGAGACGAGTTGCATGGAAAAAATCGAATTAAAAGACAGCGTAGAGTAGACAATGCGGAGAAGAGAGATTTGTTCTTGAGATTAGATTCGTTTTAACAGCTCTTCAATATTATGCCATATTATAGAAAGGCAGAAGACAGGCAGATGCTTTACCCTCTGCGAGTATTGCATACTTGATACATATACTGGCACAGACTATGAAATGCAAAAGATAAAGGGATTCCTAGATCCAAGATAAGCGTTCCTTCAAGTATTTTTACTTGTCTTGTTGTCTTTTCACTCGAAATTTTTGAAAGCTCATTTTCTCATTTCAGCAACACGTCTTTTCTCACTTGTAGTCGTTATCCGTCTTCCTGGCTCATGCGCTCGGCTTTACTTATCACGTACGTTCGCAATGAATCGTAAAAATTCCATTGTCTCGACAATTAGTTGTTAATTTGAAAATATAAAATGTTATCACATAGAGTGGCGCATGATGTGTGTTACAGTAACTCAGATTTAATCATGCGTTTGGCATTTATTGTGAACCGACAAGCTGAGTGCACGCTTTTCTTGTAAATTAGAAATTGAGAAATGTGCAGGCAAAATAAATGGCTTTTTCTTTGGCAGTTCGTATCTTGTCACACGTTACCTGCTGCATCCTCTTCACATTAGGCATGCATATTCAATCTGCACTCAAATTGCGTCACTGCCAGCCCGGCCACAACTGCATAGCAGCCAGCCAGTCAGTCAGCTAGAATGTTAAATGCGATTTTTTCGGTCTTCAGTCTCGAGTCTTCAACAAGAAAAAATTGAGTAATGAGTTTTCAGTGCTTAAAATTGTGTGGTAATCAAGTGTGATAAAGCGGTATACGATTCCGTTCACCTTTGAGTGTAATCCATCTTTCTGTCTCCTAGTCGCGAGTAGTAATTCATTCAGCACCAAGCACCATACAGGAACATGAGCAAAGCGTGCGTCGAGACTGACAAGGGTCAGTAACACATTTAGAATTACTCATTTACACTCGTATCACAAATGATTAGCGCGGTCGCCGTCGTTATCAGTCTGAAAAGTGACAAGGCTCGAGACTCCACATTTGAAATAGTAAGAGAAAAGTACATTAATAACATGCAGCAAGAAACAGAAAGGATTGACAAGACAGTAACTCATAAATTCTTGAAATGACAAATACTTTTGCGGCATTTTCGTCTTCTCACTTTGTAATTTTGTAAATTCTCATAATGATAATGACGGCATTTCTTCTAAAAACTACGAAAATTGTCCGAGCAATTACTCATAAACGTCATAAGTGAAAAATGGAAATTTCGAATTCTCAATGATGGTACACAATTCACAGTTTTCCCCGATCCTGCGCGAAAGAATGACGAATCATCAATTCCTGAATTGTGAATAATTTGTCAAATATTTAATTAGCTAATGAGTGTTCATCTATTTCAGATTGTGAGTTTCTCATCTAGTTGGCAAAAAATTAATTGAGAAACAACGAAATTGATGAATTTGGTGCTATTTGCCACCTCTTGCCATGCCCCTGAGTCGACGAGTTCCTCATTCCATCAATTATCTCAGTGACGGTACGGATAATGGGTAAAGTTCATCTGGGGCGAGTCGCGAGTGTTGGGCTAGAGCGAGACAATATTTCGAAGCTTAAAAGGCGATGATTCTCATATTTAATTATAAGTTTCGCAGTTATTGTTCAAACTTGAAGCTCATCTCAGAGCAGGCGAGAAACTCGTTTCACAAATACAAGACAAGAAGAAGTGATTATTATAACCTGATTATCGACACGACAAGTTTCCAATCTAAATTGTAACGCTTCTACGAGTACGAGTTTGCTCGCTCGCTGAACTGAACCGTTGTACCGTAATCAGAGGAGGAGATGAACTGCGACTGCGACTTCGAAATGTAAATCAACTTTGCTACAATCTCCTCTCGTCCTTCCCTTTAAAACTGTAATTACTTGCAAGTTGCGAGCAACAATGAGAACAAGCGTTGTAAATGTGATTAACACGCAAACAAATGACTTATTTCAACTCGTTTCTATCTAGGAATTGAATAGGAGGAGAGATGACGACGAGCAACGGGCAAGGGTTATCAGTGTAAATGTACACGCATGGAAGGCTGATGATGACGATGAAAAATGGAGTCTTGTCAATCAATCATTTCAGTTCACATCTGCCTGCCTGCCCTTTAAGTTTAAAATTAGTTGGAATTATTTTGCGAGAGGAGGATCCGAAATTGACAGCTAAAAGACAAAAAATTGGCTGAATTCGATTGAACTGAATCCTCTTCTCTTCCTCAGTTTGACGGTAATTGTAATTTTCTCCTTCGTGAAATCTTGACTGTGGGCTCGACGTTTCACATTTGTACGAATTTGTACGGCTGTGTTGTAAACTCGTAAAATTGTAAATCATGTTATGAATATTTTAACATTTTGCCTAAAACAATTGAATTATTCAAATGAATACATTATTTGTACCATTGTCTCAGACAGGCTTGGCTAGAGTAAAACTGCAATTCAACAAAGTTGTTCCTTTGTATTTGTATTTCTCAAAGTCGAACACGCACTCGCATTTCTTAACCACGCCAAGCAAATTCATGTCATACCTCCTAATGCGTATTTTCCTCCTCGTAGCTGCAATTATGTTATAAAATTCATGTTTTTATTTATGTCCACCGCGCGATTGCGATTCGAATTTTTCATGAGCTTCGTTTTCTCGTTTTGTTTTTACTTAAACCATTAAACTATGCATTATTTGACTTGCTTCACAATTGTCTGTATTTCCCGTGCGTATTATTTACCTTTAACGTTATTTATAACGACCAACCAACAAACTGCATACGTTCAAGTTTATTGCTTCGAAGTTTGATGATAGCATGAAATAAGATGTTCATGTGCTGTTAATTTCATTATACATGTTTCAATTAGGCAAACTTACCCAAGAATTCCGTATTGATCACGAGTTCGATGAAATTTTTATAATATAGGCAAATTTATGGCGCCCACATATTGTGAGGCATATTCACGGCACAAACTCTGATGTGCTGATTACTCACAATTGGTTTCTGACCCAAGTTTCAACTTGTGCGGGGCAGTATGGACTTCGACGCTCCAAATAAATTACAGGAAATGGATCCCGAGAATAAATTTATGCGAGCTTGGTAGAGAAAAATAAGATAAGTAAGTTATGAGTCAGGGCAAGTACTTTTTTATTTCACTCGCACATACATTCGAGGCATTCGGTAATGTTAAAATGATGAGATTTTTCTTTTTATTACTTTTGGGTGTGTCTCTTCAATTTTCTTCGTCCTCATGGCCTGAGTTCTGTTTGTTTCAATTTGTGAGCGAAAAGATTTAAGTAATAGTCACATCATAAAGTTCCCAGAACGGCGAGCTGCGAATACTGAGCGCAAACATACGATTGTCCTCATAAATATGTTTTTGATAAAAGTTACAACTTTAGCATGTGTACTTGTGTACCGCGCCAGGCCAGGCGATGGTCCGGACGAAATAATTCACATGATATTACATATGTACGTAATTTATAATGATGATAATGATCATCACCATAATTTAGATAATATGGAACCAAGAACAAGTACAGTGCACAGGGAGAGTCGTGTAAAACACAGAACCATACAGCTCAAGTCCATTATTATTAATGACATTTGGAACAAAGAAAAGAAAGGAGGAGGGAAAAGTTGTAACGCTTCAACTAGCACAGAAACTGAATCCCAAAAATATGAACTCCATCCAGATGCCCATGACTTAGATCTCGCGGCAATTCTCGCAACATAATTCATCAACTGCGAGTGAATGAATTATACGCTGCCCTGAGCTAGCAGAATTTGTAAATTTCTGAAATCCATGAACAAATTGATAGGAGCCGCATGTCATCGACTTCGATTCCCAGAGTCAGGCCGTCAACAAGGGAATGCGTAATTCAATAACTCATCTCGAAACCCATTAAAGTTTGTATTCTAGCCCACCAACCAGTACTCGATAATCTTTAGAAACTTGAGACTCAAAAGACAAAAACTGATTACAAAATTTTGGACGCAGTTCGAAGAAACAAATCATATTAGCGATCTCTATTCTAGCGAATAATTAGAAAGGAAATGAACTATGAAAGGGTCCCGATGGCTTCGAGAAGATCTTCGACGGTCCTGCGAGTGATAAGTATAGATTTTTTGCCTTATGCTTTGCTCTTGACTCATTTTTATAAGCTGAATCTAGATCGAAGAGTTTTATAATCCTCTTATTACCCTCCACTTCATTTTCTTATTAAGCGCAGTCCCAAGTATCCATTTTTCATACTGAACACGAGTCAATGATGATCATCATCATCCGCTCGCTTGATGGTATTGTTTACTATAATTCCACCAAAATGAGTACCCGTACGAAGTTGGCTTATTATCTGCTCACAAGCACGGCTCAAAGATTGTAAATTCTACAAGCTACGATCCGGCAGGCAAGCTTTAATTTGCTTGCTGATCATTTATTACGGCCAAGAACAGTCCTCAGTATGTATGAATATGTATCCTCAGTCCCGTTTTTCGCCTTCTCTTGACGCAATTTTTCTCTTGTTCTTGTTCGGGCAGAGATGGTAAGAGCTTTGCCTAAGTCATAAGTACGCTGCATAATTATTTGACTTGTGTTTATGGTTCCTCCTTCAAAAATGAACTTTTTCTTTAGTAAAGTCAAGAATCTCAACCCATAATTCTCTTTTTTCTTGCCTCGGCTCGTTTCGCATATTCATGCAGCCCAGGCAAGGCAGAAGAGCCATGAAGGAAGTTTATAATTAATCATACAATTTTTTAAATGAATAACCCAACCCAAAACTTGTCACTTTATTTTTCTGCCTTTATTCTTGCGATCCTTTCTTGTGTAATTTTTGGCTTGCTCTTCTTCTTTTCCTCTCTCAGGATTGCTTTTTTTTGCCCATTTCAATTATGATTATGATTGCGAGATGATGATGATTACCATTTTCTCTAACGCAGTGTGAGTAGGCTGTGATTAGGATGAACAAATATGAAGAGAGTCTTCCTTCACATTGATAGCGATTCCGGTCTTTTCATATTTTTACGGCGCGGTGCGAGAAAGTTAATGGCTTATTCTTCTGCAAGCCTTTCCTTCCTTGCCTTTGAATGGCTGGCTTCCTTGCAATTAAAATTGGCATTGTTGCACTTTATTGTAAGGGTTGACGCTGACAGAAGGAAATTAGCAAACTGTGAGAACTTTATGATTGACTTTTTATTAAGGGTGGAGCTGGGAAAAGTAACGAGCTCATAACTACATAGTTACTTAAGAACACATATGAGTAGAACTTATCAATTTATGGGAAACGGAAAACCGTTAAGTGCCTTGTGGAATTCGATTGAAAATACCTTCAATAATCCACTTCAAAAATTGTCGTTCGAAAACAACGCAGCGTGAAGAACATGAATGCCCCATTTAAAAATTGAAATAATTTTAAAATTTTAAATCCATTTTTCAATGTAAATGCTATTAAATTAATCAAGTGCTATGGGTCACTGAAACTAGATCACATATTTCTTGGCAAATGGTGGGTTCAGAACTGAAAAATTATGGGAATACCAGGGACAATGTCAACAGGCTGAACTCTTCAAACGCTCAAACTTAAGAGTTCTACAACCACAAGCTGTACATAAATGATCGGTACGCTGCGCTGCGCTGTCATAAGAGTAAAGTTTAATTGACTCTCATCTTTCATGTCGCACATTTACAAAATTGCTTATTTGTCATAAATATTATGAGATTACAACATTAGATCCAAATGCTGACATGTACTTTCTGTATTAGTGCCAGTGTATGCTTTTTCAAATTTGTTCCGAGTTTGAATTTTGTCCTGTCTGGCTCAATGTTAATAAATATTCATTTCCACAAATATATGAACTTCTCTCATGTAAATTTACGTTCCCCGATCTTACTGAGCTGTGAAATGTGAAATCTCAACACAGGCTCTAGCAAGGGAAGGTAAGCCAAGGCAATGGTAAATCACATTTTGCTCTATTTACGTTACTCATTATCCTATTTAGTGAATCTAGTTAACCGTGACTTGGCAATTGGAGTTTCATGAAAGGTTTCTTCACTAATGCACATTAAATCATGGCTCAGCATATTTCTGTGCTTTGCTGCCGTATTTCTTAGAACCTTTAACTTTGCTGATGCAGATCATTCGAGTCGAGATGGTAAGATAAATCATTCGTAAGCTAAAATTAATACAGATTCTCAAGTAGTATTTTAATATTTACATAAGAAAGGCCACGGCGCGGCGAAATAATAATAACACGATCGCAAAGCAGGAAAAATCTTGAGCGTTCCCATTAACTTTGAATGATTTGTATTTGCGAGTTGCAATGGAGCACGGCAGAAACCGAAAATCCATTTTCCAACATTTTGTTAATGTTTGTCTTTCCCCATTATTACAGCACAGCAGACCCGATGCGTAGTGAGTGAGGGTAGTAGGCAGATTACAAATGTGTGTATGCTCATAAGATTTATTGACTGCTATTTGTTTAGAACTTGTTTGACTTAAAGTTTGAAAGCTAAACTCTTCTGCTGTCGTGCATGCATGAACCATCAACTGCTGCTTCGCTTTGCTCTGGTGATGTAATGTATTTAATGCTTTGGAAGAGTGAAAAGAGAAGAATGGCGAGGCGAAGGCAATGGAGAGAAAGGCAACGCGAAGAAAAGGTTTTAAATTTCAGCAGTGCACAAGTATTATGTCATTGTATTGTTAAATTTGTAATGTCGCATAATGCACGAGTTGGAAACGCTTCTCGCTCGTTGCTCGAACGCTGTGTGGATTGTGGATGACTCAGAAATAGATTGAGCATGAATACCGATGGTTTTGTTGCCTTTTCGAGCGCGAGTGAGCTCGAAGGATATTTTTCTCTGTTAGCACACAAAGAAAATAAATAAAAGAAAGTGAGAGAAAGAAAGGCAATGGCAGGAGAAAGTTTCGGCTTTGACGGTGGTGGTTGGCGAAAGTGGGTCCTTGCGCCAGTGTACTATGTTTTGCAAAATGTGATTATTTCACACAATGACATGGCACGACGGCGACGAACAAATGCTAATGCTTGAGTGCATGCCATGCTTTGCTTCGTGTGAGTAGCGCAGTGGAAGCAAAGTTTGTATTATACATTATAATCATGCCAAAATAATAGCCCTCAACAATGTAAATACTTTGCGAATCCAAATTAAGGCGAAAATCATGCAGACACGGCGGTGCAACTTCTGTTTTGTTGTACAAGGCCCAAATTACAGTCCGCTGCTGCCAAAATGCAAGCAACCCATGAAACAAAAAGAAAATTGCTGAGCACTTGGACTTTGGACATGTTATTAGTCGCTGGTGCTTGCACTGGCACTGACGCTATGCGCTATGCTGTGACGGTGGTGTAGTCATGCAATATGTAATTACGTGGAAACAAGTGGGTACTTTACCGCTCACATTATTCTCGTGCCTTATATCCAGCTCCGGTACCAGGAGCTATTGCTAGTTTTAGTTCTGGTTATAGAGCCTATTTCTATTTATTTACACGTAGCCGATTTTCCATTTTACAATTCAATGCTTTTACTCACTTTGACTATGAACCAATTGCTGGCATCGTGTAATAACAGCACTTAACCGCCATCCCCATTGCAGTGCTTGTAAATACGTAAATATTCCGCTATTCACGGGAACTTACTCGTTGGTCCAACAGCTCCCATGAAGTGCATGTGCACGAGCCAAAAAACAATTTAATCATACGTCCTCACCGTATTTACTCACCACCGCACCATAAAGTCCATACACGAGGAATATTAATTCTCTAGAAGTGCAAGGACTCCAGACTCCTGCTCCTGAATGCCTATTGTCTCTCCATTGAAACAAAGAATGTCTATCATCACTCATTTGGTGGTTTACGAGTACGGACCAGCAAAGCGTGTGCCGTGTGGTTGGGTATAGAGCATAGGCACATGAGCGCGCGGGATTAGATTTTGTGAAAATAGCTTAGGCCAAGACCCAAGCCCGGCCACGGTCAGAGAAGATTGACTGTTTTCTATTACGTTCGCGTTCCAGTCTCCGAGAAAATGCATACGTTGATTTTATTTCATTACAAATACGACCGCGATACCACCAAGGCTCATGGCTTGCCAATGGCATGACATGCCAGGGCCAGGCCGAGGCTCGCAAGGCACAATGCATGTAGGAGAGAAAACTATTTTCCAAAAGATTGATTAAAACTATGCGGAAAGACAGCAGCGGCAGCGGGCAATTCGGGAAGAGGGAGAGAATTACATGAGTGTTGAGTGCGTACGTACACGGACCGTAATGTGTTGAGTTGACTTTATCCTTGTACAAGTACGGGCACGACTACTCGGTATCGAAAAAGAAAGCAAGCACACTCTGTGCTGTGCTATGCTGCGAATTGGTCCGACCATTAGTTTTAGGTTTAGTACAAAATAATAAATACCTTCTATGAAACGGAGCCAGATCCAACCGAGGTCGAGAGCACAGAACTGTGCTGGGCCCATTCTGACACTCAAGTGTAAGCCAGCTCGTCATGTCCTTGTGTCGATGGATTTCAAAAACAAAACGCTGCTATGCTTCGCTGTATTTCCATTTTGAGACCTCTTTATAAATCTAAAATCCATTAAATCCATCTTTCTTCCGTTCTTGTTGCTGGTTGCTGGTCTCGGCCTGCTATCATCGTGTGGTATCCACATAAAAGAGATGAAGTTGAAATTTGAAGTGGCCCCGCACTTCCCTCGCCCGTGGACGTGGTAGAGAGTAGGGCAGACTGGCAGGATACAGAAAGGATGCAGGATGCTGCTTGTTCAGCTTTTACTTTTACTATCTATTTATATGCAGGTATTACACAGATTTTATTATCCTAATCATAGCAGCATACGAACAGGGCAGTGCATGCAAAACTCAACAGCCCGTTATTCGCTATACCGCTTTTTGTGGATGAATATTCGAGATTCGAGAGAAAACCTCTTCAACCTCACATTATTGCCGAGCTGTAGACAGCGAGAGTGAGTGGGGATAATATAAATACGAATGTGCCCGCACAAACAACCAACACAAGTGGTCAACAAACAAAAAAGCAGACTGCGACAAGAGGAAGTGAAAGCAAACTGAAACAAATGAAATGAAAATGAGAACATAGCAGCCAGTAGCGAGATGAGATCGAGAAAGAGGATTCTGTGAAATGAAATCAGATCAAATTCTCAAGATTTATTTACTCAAGTTTGAGAGACTTAGAATTCCAAAAATTATATGCAGCAGCCTGGGAGAGCGATGGACGAAGTGGTCGGTCTTCGCTGATCTGGCTAGTTCGAGGAGATGCAGACGGAGTCGCAGTCGCCTAAGCGCAGGAAGTAAAACGGACCCCAGATGTGGAGAGATGGATGGATGGATAGACAGGCAGCTCAGAGTCTTGTGCAAATGTCTGTTACGTGAACCACAGAGCGGATCCTGAAATAAGTGGACCAACAACTTTGGATGAGCTTGAGCCGCCAGAAAAATCCACCCTCGGAATTCGGTTCATTTCCTACACTCTCAATGCACATGCTGCGAGCATATTGACATGGAATTTAGTGCTAGGCAAGAAAACTAATCAAATGCATTATTGAATTGGAGTCCAGAGGCCAAGATGGAATTAGATTCCTTGTTGCAAAATTGCAATTGCCTGTATGGTCTTGGCTTGCCTTGTCTGAGTACATTTTTTCTTAGCTCTGTTGTTATTGCCGTTTTAATGTCTGTACCTTGAGTGCACTACGTGCAATTAAAAAACACATTTTCATTTTAATTTACCAATTGGCAATAATATTCGGTTCAATGATCCAGATCTCAATAAAACCAAGCACAAGGAAAGACAAACTTAACTTAACCAGCGAACTGGGAATTAAGTGTTCTTTCCTCTCAAGGAAAACATTCAAAATGAAACTTGATGCATTTTTAATGAAAAACTCAAGGAATGGCAGTGCAAACTTCTTGAATGTGTCCGTTAGTTGTGCTTTCGGGAGTAACTTAGATTGCAGCATGACAAAAACAATAATATTGAATTTAATTACGATCACAAGTAAAGTTGTAGTTTGCAGTGACAGTTGCTCGAGTATGTACACAGCTGAGTCGTACAATAAAACTCAAGTGCGACGAGAAATGTGTATTGAAAAGTTTCTTTTGTAAGCTCTTTGCGGACAGCGCTTTAATTTAGTGGCTTGGTGCTGCCTAACCCGCTACCGCATCAATAAGACTCATTGTCTTGCGCGATGCTCTTGCATTTCCTCAAAACAATCAACGACACTGTTAACATAAACACAAATATTCACCGCGCCCATAAGCACACGCGCACCATGACTCCTTGAAGTATTTCCAATAGTTGCGCTTGGGTGGGATGCGTGCTTAAGAATAATGCTGGTGACGACAGCGACCAAATTTTTGTTATGACCTTTAATAATCCATTGTGCTCAAACTAAATGGTCCATGCATCGGTGCAGAGGAATGCGGTGCAAGAATATAAATAACTTCAAGGTACAATACACACAATTCGATGCGGAGCATTTCGCTCGTTGTAGTCGCGATTTGATATTCTTATTGTTGCATAAGATTCAGATGACCGACAATCTAATTAATGAAACTTAATTATGTGCATGCAGATTTAGAATAATTACAGTACAGCCAGAGTATGGTGGTCCGGGCGGACCTAATGAGCCCATAATCACAACAACTGTGTAATTATGATTATTCAGACAATTACGGAAACGTCACAATTAAGGAGCTCCTTTGCACGGTCTCAACATAAGTCATTTCAATAAATAGCTCTCGGCCACTGCCGCACAAAGCGAAAATATATCATCTTACAAATTCTAGAGAGATTTGCGCAGTTGATACAAAGACTCGAATTTCTTCTGTCTTGGCTCCGCCCTCCTCTGCAGTCTTACAAAAAATAATCACACAATAATTGTGTCTTCTTTCTTAATTTTTACATATAAATTACTTTTGGTCATGTTATATTGTTATTACAGCGCCGGCTATTATGACTATTGCTGGTTGATTAATTACACATTGTGTCTCTCGACTTTTTTTATTCCAATTCTTGCAGAGCACTTCACTTTTGCTGAAGATTTCACAAGACAAGACTATGCTTTGTTCTCTTATTTATTGCCCATACACAGTTTATTAGCATATTGACAATTTTCTCTATTCGAGCTCCCTGCTGACTTGAATCTTATGAAAACCTCAAGTGAAGGCTGCCTCGCAGCAATGTGCTATGAAATAGTGCGTAATTTTTAAGGTAAACCTCGCAAAATGGTGAAATGAAGTGCGTCGTATAATTTAATTTAGAATTGTAATGTATGATTATTTATTTCAACAACCATGTAAGGCAGCAAAATAACAATGGCCAATAAAATGAGGCCGCTGTGCTGTGTTCGTGCTTTCAGCAAACAAGTGCTGTATCCAGGATTATTAATTAAATCATTTGTATTCCAAAGTCATAAAACTAAAGTGTATAAAAATGTGAAGTGATATGAGCCCGTAATGCGAAGTGCTATCGTGAATTACCTTGCTCGAAATGTGGGAACACGTTTTATTGAGTGGCATACACATGAGCACAGTAAAAGCAATGGGCAATTATTCTTGTTGCATGTGATCACTGGAAAATATAATTGCCATCGCTGGATCTGAAACTGGATGTGTTTACGATAAAAGTAATTATACACGAGTCGTTTTATTGCCATTGCCTGCCTGCCACGTATCCACTTTGCATTGACCAAATCTAATTTTCTGCCAGAAAAAGGGCAGGAGCACGTTCCACGTGCGTTTTATGGCGGTTGTAATTATGTTTGTACACAGAACAAGCAGTAAACGCACTTGCCGTAGTTTAGGATGTGATTGGAAGAAATAACCGTAAAAAGTAATGGACTTTAAATAAATTCAAATGAGCTGTGACAAAACCGACGTAAGGCAATGTCGTGCAATGCATGGACACAATATCAGCAATAACCAGATACGGATTAAATTACTTAATTTATGGACGCGCCTATTAAAAAGCACATTACATTATCTCATTTACTCGCCACTCGCACGTCTCATGATGATACGAAGCGATACGACGGCGAGAGATGCGAATGCGAGATGCTACCGTTCTTGCATACCAAAAGAGGATGCTCCATCTTTTAGCAGTTTTCTATGTGATGCTTTTCACTACTCTTCCCATGCATGCATTCGGTGTCTTAACTGCGCAAAGCAAAGCAGCAGGGCGATGCAAAATCAGAACCGAAGCTCTGTCACTCTTTTGCACAACCGTTGCGTTTCAGCGTTGGTGGTCACTTTTCGAATAAATACTGCTAATTGCTCATAAAATGATGAAGGCGAGGGACGAACAATACGTGAGATCACAATTATGGAAGATTTGCCGCCTTTTACTTTTACCCCGCAAAATGCAAATGGCTTTAATGCTTGATGGAGTGCGATATTTACAACCGCGTAGCGTTTAATGTCTTTCCATTTTGGTCTTAGTATTATTACCACACAAGATGAGTCTAACTAACAACGAACTCACACCTTGCCTGTTTCCCATTGTTGTTTCCAGTTCATAGGTCGAGGAAGCCTGTCCGCAATTAACACAAGACGCCAAGCGCACGTCGTAGTCGCGCGTCTCCAATTCTCGGCTCTGAGGTGCAGGACACTTGAGTAGAGCTGCACTCGGAACTCGGGAGTCGCGAAATGTGTGCGAGTCATAATTCTTAATTATCAAAACCTATTTGTCGCATCCCATAAATAAGAAAATTAAGACTCAAAAATATTTATGAGCCAATTTCACTCTTTTTAATGTGTTTTTCTACAAAGATTTACTGCGACATAATGTATTGTGTGCATACTTGCCACTGCAGCGCACCGCACTGCCGTCCTGGCATACATTTATATCATTATTATTACGACCAGACCAGACCGAAGCCTTTGCGCTCTGCACTCTGTGTTTCGTTGGAGTTTTTCACTTCCTACTTTTACCACTCGAGTCTTGCTCTTTCAAACTGATCATAAAATTGCTGCTACAATAGTATAATTCGTATAGTTCGCATAATCAAAATGGTAATGTCGGCTAATAATTCTAATGGTAATAGTAAGCAGACTTCCCGTCTCTTTCATGTTCGGAAGCGCATTTTCAATTTTTGATACGTATTGTGTCTGTGAGCTCTCGTCGAGCGTTTATAATGCGCTTTTCAATTTAGGGTGTTTCGGTATCTTTTCGTTACATGCTTACAGCGGTAACTTCCAGTAACCGTTTCAGGGTGTGCGGGACTTGACGTTACACCGATTACAGCTGTAAGGGCCCATTATGCTTATGTGGAACGCGCAATGCTTTCGCTATTGGCGTGTAACAGTAACGCCGAAACTAAGTCCGAGTCATGTTTTCAGGGCCTGTAACGATCTCAAGGTGCTCGAATACACAGCCGGATTACACGTTTAAGGACCTGTAACGATAACGTTGTAAGCATGTAACGAAAGAATACCGAAACACCCTTTTGTATCGTCTAACAATATTTTAAGTATCTACACTTTTGCATGCACAGGCCGCACACCTCAGTTCACCTTTTCAAAAATTGTTGCCGGGATCCTGAGACTAGCTCCTTTCACCGTCATGCTGTGCTCCTCTTCATTTCGGCGTTTCCGTATTCCTTTCAGTACTTATTTATGGCTGCACGTCTGCTGAAGTAACTAGACTAATAGGATTATCAAGGAAGAAAGAATCTACATATTGCGAACGCGAGGCAGTCGCTAATGCTTTCTAGCTGGCAACAGAGGCTGATAATAAGACTCGAGCACTGCACGATGAAATCATTAAAATCCAAATAAACGAAGCTGACGGTGCCTCGTTGCGTCGCCGGGTTTCCTGAACTTTTACGCTTCACATTCTAATCATAATCATTACGACACTGTAAAAAGCAACCCACACGAAAGGATGAAGCGAGTACAAGAAATTAGTGTACATGCCCATCAGTACATCAGCTTTTTGCAGTGCACTGTGCCGACTATTATCCTCATTATTTTATTGCTAAAGAGTTATACAGAGAGATTCAAGAGGAAACCGGCAACGAGCACTGAAGAAAAGAATATGGAAAAAATTCCTTAATGAAGCCCTGGAGAATAATAAGCGAATGATGCTTTTGTTGGAATTATAATAAGACGAGTAAGAAGTTAAAGGAAAGAAATATGTAAAGTTTCAGTTTCGTCTCCTTTTCTCTGAACGTGGAAAAATTTAGACAATTTTTTACCATGTACTTAATTTGGCTGTGATAGCTGAGTTTTACCTGAAAGCACTCTGCTTGGCTTTGCTCTTTTCACTCGCGAAATGTCTTGTCCCTATTTTAAGTCATTATGGGATTATTGGAAACGGAGCCCATTTGAATAGCATATAAGAGGACTTGGGGCAGGAAGAACAAAATAGGATTTTCCCAACTGGAAGACGATACGACCAACGATAAGATGTAACGCGAGATGATGACTTTGATGTGAAACGAATCCGGTACAAAAGAAACGAGTACACCTTAGTTTGTATTACTCCAACGTGATGACACAGTCTGCGTAAATTTTGAACCAAACCTTTAACTCTACCAAAATTAAGTTAACCCTTTTTGCAACGGAAGAGACAATTTCAAATTAATAAGATTACTTTTATTCTTGTAATCCATCTGACGCAAATTCCAGTGAGAATTTCAATTTAGTAATTTTATTATACAAATTGACTTAAATACCGTGCAAATCGGACGTTTGATATCTTTCGTTACCTTAATTAATTAAAGCTCAAGGCTTCGTTTACAATGCCACAAAGGGAATTTGTATCATGGGTCATATTTCATACGAATCGTCACCGTCATTTCGTTTTGTATTTCATTTCTTAGAAACTGTGGTTTCGTGTTCACCTTTGAAGTTTGCCTTTCGTTTTTCTGAGCAAGGAGATCAGAGCTGAGTTGAGAAAATACAATACAATAAAATGACATTTTGAACCACACACTTTTCGAATGACTCCCTTGAGATCACTCTTTTAAGCCTTGCTGGCTGGCTGCACGCATTTCCACCATGGACTGTTGTTCTGCTGTGTGCATGTGCAGTAATCTTTACTCCAAGATCTCGTTCTTCCCATCTGCCTGTGCATTGTCCTCTGCTGATGGAAGATAAAGTCTCGCCTGCCTGCCTGCCTTAAGTAGTGCAATATATTTGAATAATTCATCTGCGAAGAAAGAATAATGAAAGATCAGGTCTGTAAATTTCGTATTTTACTTTACGCACTTGCAGTCGTAAAGCGGAGACAACAGTCAAAATTATTATACCATTTAGGCTTGCATGGTCGTATGCAAATGAGGAACGAGCACTTTACTATTTCTCTACACATACGATCCATCTAAATGGAGTGACACTTATTGTTCCACATTATTATGGACTGACGATGAAGAACGAGACTCGGCTTTATGAGTTGTCATGTCTTGTCCAAATATTTCGTTCATATTCTTTGAGCGAGTGTTGTCGAAGACGAAAAGCATAGTGTCATTCTCTATTGTACCCTGCAAATGTGCATTGTGCGTGGTGCCAAAGCTTTCTCCTTCTACGGAATTCACATTCACAGATCGTCGACGTGGCTTGGTCTTAGGAATATTATCATCTCTTTGTGCAACAATGCCATCGCCATCGCATCGCTGTGATGATTGTTGATACAAAAAGGCTGTCCGTGTGTGGTCCACGTTTCTCTCCGTTTCAACCTCATTAAAATTTTAGTAGTTTAATAAAAAACGAGTTTCAGCCTCCTCAACCAGCCCTGGCAATCACAACCGTAAGATGGGCAATGACGACCGTTTTCGTGCTGCACTTTCGCAGCAGCCTGTACAGGACTATAAAGATCCAGTAAACAGTGAATACGTCGGCAATTAGTTAACAGATAAGTGGGTTTACGATCTGGACAACATTGCAAAGCGGAGTAATGGCAGTTTGAAGATGGTCGCAGTTGTCGCCATCGAGTCGTTAGCAGTAGTGCCAATATCTTAATTGGATCAGTTCAGACGAATACTGAAAGGAAAAGCAAGAAGCTTCCACTCCAATGCTGGGTTGCTGTTCTGACTTGGTCTCGATACAAACGAAGTTAAGGAAATTATCGTACACGGAAAGATCGCGAGGACAAGTGAATTTAGTGAATTAACATTAATTACGAATCAATATCACGCAGCTTTGGCTGTAAACAAGATCATAATTGCACTTTCGGCTATACAAGGTGGCTCAGAGACTTGCGACTTCCGACGTCCGAACTGTGCATAATTCTTGGAACTACCACTGAGGTTCTGCCTCGAAAACAGAATTAGATGACTATTATAACTTCATTATGACTATTACATTTTCCAGGGAAAATGTATGATATCATGTATGTTGCTTGTTGGTTGTCTCGTTGTCTGGTCGTGGATCGTGGTCTTCTAATCTTTTTCAGAGTCGGGTTTTAATTTCCTGCTGTATCGAGGTACATGGCCCATGATTGAAAAATTGAAATGAGTGCACGTTCTATTTATAAGCGCGTCCTCGTTATCTTCAATAGCGAGTACTCGTTGACAATTCCAAGAAGCGAACAATATCTTGTTCTCAGAATTAAGAAAAATCTTGTCCCGGCCCAAAATCTAATCACCGTTGCTACCGCCTGAAAACTCCCCAGCCGCTATCTTGTGTGTTGAGTGTCGCTCGGATTCTGCGCTGGCATTGTTCAAGATCAGCTTCAATTTCAATCCCATTCCCCCTGTAATTGTACACCGTTTTCCTTTGCTTTACTCCTTCTCATTAGTCCGTCTCCTGGGAATTCTCAAGGTTTGAGGCTTGACTTACAAGGCAGTTGCCAGACAAGAGGAGCGTCTTCCTGAAGTGCACGCTGTGGGGAATGGTTGAAAAATTACAATTCAGATCAAATACACTAAGTAGATTAATCTTTCGACTGGCGAGAGAGCTTCTGCCGTGCCCTGCCATGCCATAATTAGTAAGGCCATGAATCTTAACTTGGCGAACCGTCTTCGCGTGTGTGAGCCAACGAAAGGTGAATCCTGGCTGTAAGTAGTTTTATTGACATGCGGTGTTTCAACACCAGCTAAGATCACTCGGTAAGAGAAAACAAAGATACGAAACAAGAATTGAGCAAAATTTATGGGTTCATTTAACACTTGACACAATACAATACACAATGTTAGGACAGCGCAGCCTTGAATTTCCTGGGAAATTGTTTACAAGAACCAAGAAGTTGGCAATGTTCTCATTTTTTGGTTAGAACTCATGGATTTTCCCACAAAGTTGGGGTTGGGGATTCCGCAGTTCCGATGCTCATTTCGTACGAGTGATCAAAATATTCTGAAAGATTTCACCCATGACATATGATGGTGGTGTTGGTCTCTTCCCAGTGCAGTGAGAGGTTTCTGAGGCGCATTAACGCATGGTTGGCTGGACCGGCAGCCGCATAAAAGCAGGGAAGATATCTCTTGGCTCATTACTCACAAATTCTCATAAAAACGTGACATCCACATGCACAAGGTCGTAATTGAGATTAAAAATGAAGATTAAATGAGCGTGGAGAAGAATTTGAGAAGTTTTTTTGTCTTCTTTCTCGGCTCACTGCGACCCAAGTCCGGGCCGCAATGTATAATATTCTCGCTGGTCTGTGTAGCGAATTTTCATGGTGTCCCTGTGGGCATTTAATTCAGTTAAACTTTACTACGAGTCACGACCCTCGTCGCATCACGTCGTATCGCATGGAGCAGAAACAGATCGCCGTAATGCTGGCTGACTACGAACTGAGACCTTGGCTGCATTAGCACCAAACAACCCGGGACAAAGAAAGAGACACAAATTGCTCAAACAATGTTATAAAAGTCTTGCAGCAAATAAAAATCACAGCCAATGCCAAGAAAAATATCCTACCAAACAAAAACGTTATGAGATTTGCCAACGTTGCTTGTAGAATGAAATTCGTAGTACGCTTGCATTGCATCCGCTTGTTGTCAAGATTTCGACTGAATTGATCCCAAGCTAAGGCCCACGAGATTCAGAGATCGAATTTCAACGAGATCAGATAGTCATTATTTCATTCAATTTATTTCATGTCCATCATTTCTTAATTTGAGGCATGGGATTTATCACCAGGTGCGTTTATTTATGTGTTTGTATTGATGACCGACAAGCCGCCAGGAGTCTCAGCTTCGTACAGACCGTGACTTAATGCAAAGCCAATTTGAGATTTATCGGTATGAGAGTGCGTTTTAAATTCCTGGGGCCAAATCACGATTCAGACATAAAACACAAATAAGTTTCTTTTCATGCTGTACAGTCGACTAGGATCTTTTCATTCACGGCCCTCATTTATGGCCTTGGAGGCCTTGGACTTGAGAATGCAGCCATGCCAGAAACGTTGTTGTAAGTTCTTGTTTTGTTGTCGAGTAAATTACAGCTCAAACTTTTCAGCTGCTTTATGCAAATAAAATGAATGAATTATCGTAAATTGAGACATTCTGTGCTTTATGGACTAGACCTTGCAATTTATAAAATTTCCCTAATTACAAGAAAACTCGTGCATCGTGCATTGTTTTCTTTGCATTACAGGAGTATCAGAAAAACATGATTGGAGGTAAGGCCAGAATGCTATAGCGCCAAGAAAACTGCGAAACCACAACCTTCGATTATGAATTTTGTAATCTCGAAACGAAAATTGATACCCTCTCCGCGCATCCGCGCATTACTTCAAACGAGATCAGGACCACCCTAAACAGATCAAAGCGACGTCCACTCGCAGTTCCCTCGACGCCTGCACCTGATTACTCTTATTATTAGAAAACTTAGACTTTGCCTTATTAAAAATCGGGTTTGAATTTATGTGTGGCTAAGAGCCATAAGCGACTTGACATGGGCAGCTCCGCTCTAGTTTAAAGCGAAAAGAAATCGTGTGGACTCTCATATTTCAAAGTCGCTTGGTCTGACCACTCGGATGTAGTGTTGGTATTATTAATACGAGCAAAACATTAAAAATGCTCAACCGCACTAGTATCAGCGTTAGGAAGCCTGGTACAGGGCAGGATATATTGTTTACGATCTCCTTTTATTAATTAAAAAGCAAGCAACAGCCCAACACACATAAAATACACAAGAAGGAGATGCACCATTTTAATCTCAGCCCAACTGCGCTTATTAAACTGATCTCAAACACTTTTAATGTTTCTCCACCCAAATGCGAACGGGTAATAACGTATCGTTATACTCACATCTTCAATTTTAATTTTGCCTTTTAAAGGCTTCTGACTTGGTCGTTCATCTTTTTTATGTTGGGGCATAAGATTTAATCCTGTTTTTTACAACTCTCATCCGCATCTTCTAGTGTGGCTGCTGCTTGCTGCATACTAGAATGGCATGGCAAGTGAGATGTGTGATAAACATCTTCCCAAATTAAAGAAAGTAACGAGCTTGCGACTTCGATTGATGTGGTCCATAAAAGTTTTGCTCTGCACACCATCACATCCATCTACATAGCATGGTGGACTGAAGTAGTAAGGCTTGCCAGCATTTACATAAAGTCCAGGATTCTTTAATTACGTGGATGCATAATTCATAATCGCAACTACGGAGGGAGTGCGCGTACGCGCCAACACCTTCATAAATATCCGACCATGTTGAACTTAATAGCAGCCTAAAGCGGAACAGAGCAAAGATCTGTTCTGATACGCGATATGCGATGCCAAATTCGCGTCTGTACGCGTTAATGAAGATTTGTCACTCTCGTCTCAGTGAACAAAACAAGATCATAAAGAATTAAGAATGGCCATTAAGAAGTCATTGATTTTAATTATATTGAATGATGAGCGTACCCTATACAAATACGTCGGGCGGCGACGACCGTGCATAACTCATTACTGGTTATTACAGAATTTGGCAGTCAAGTGTAATAATGCGATTTTTGCACTGCGCATTAATTTGGTTTTATTATATTGAAATTTCCTATTATTAGTTAACACTATGGCCTTTTTGCAATAAAAATGAAGTATTAGCAGACGCCACCACTTCCTGGCCCTCCATTGTGAGAAGGGCATTAAATTTTTCTTGCATCGCGAAAAAGGACGGTAGTGGTGCTAATAAAAAAGTTGTAAAGTTACGCCATGCGTTATGTTAGGATGGCATAAGGTATGGGTTGGTGGGAGTTAGTGTTAATGTCGCAGTAAATGGTGCATGCCTCTATCGCCTCCCTCCAACATCTAGCAGCAGTAGCTCGGTGTGCACTCTCATCCTCCTGTGACTTTAAAATGAAATTAATCTGTCAGGAATCGGCAAATGTGCACTGAGAGCAATTTGTGGGCCATTCATGTCAGGGAGATCATACTGGGTGTCACATTACGTTTGATGTATGGATTGGGTGCCCAAAGGCAAGGCAATGTAATCACCAGCAAAGCATTAGCAAATGCAGGCGCTTCAACTACAACGCGGCCTTGCTACTTCGACATGTGTGACATAGTTTTTAGCACGACATCGGTGAAAGATTGACCTGGCCACAAAATGCAAAATTCACGAGTGCTAATTAAATATCCGCGAGCACATGCAAAGCTCCCATATTTCCTTCAGCGCAAACACGCGAAAAGGTCTCAAGTCTTAAAATATGTTTTTATTTTAGCCTTCACTCCGTGTAATTAGAAATCAACCAAGCATAGGTAATGTTAATAATGTTCGTGGAACCGCGCAAGCATCCAAGCTCCTGGGAAAGTAGAGGCTATAGAAGCGGAATAAACTGTTTAATGCACGGAGCAGCAGCAGAATAGTACTGGAAGGGGAGTGTTCAAACCATTTATTTTTACCCTTTAACTACTTTAGCATCTCTCGCATGCATGCACCACCGACCCGTGCTTTCATACCCGCCCGCCAGAGCAGGGCCAGGCAGCGTACAATGTAACATGCAATTTATGGCTTCAACATTTTTATTACTTTCCTTTTCGTTTGCAGCGTGCAGCTTCTTGGTTCTTGTTTCTCTTGCTAATAATACATATTATTATTATTATTACAATTTTATTCCACAAATAAAAAAGTTATGCACGTAAACCCTTTTATGAACGGAGCAGAACAGAGCTGGGCCGTGATCTCAGTTATAGTCGTAGTCGTAGCGTGGAACGAACAAATATGTACATAGCATTCATGCATGGGTGCTTTAAAAGTAGCTCACGAAACGAACTTATCCAGAGTCGAGCATTACAAACAGAAAGAGGATGCGGATGGAATGCAATGCACATTCACAATGCAGCATGTTTAAATAATAATTAAATCACACGAATGATCTATGAATGTCTTTCTAATTATGAAATATGAAATTACGCACTGTCAGCATTCGTACGACCACGACTGCATGTGCAGTGCATTTTGCAGCTCCGAAACCTGCTGCGGGCCACGGCCACAAGGAACCATGTCGTGAAGTTTGGCGCAGGCTACAAATTGTGTCCGTCGATTAAATTGCATGATTCTCAGCCACACGAAGCTGGGCTACTTTTAAATCCTATTGCAGCAGCAAAATCGTAGTCGCACTCAGACAATTGGCAGTCAGTGGCCTCGCTAATGAATTGGAAGCGCTGCAATTCCAAAAGTCAAGTTGTGCAATCGCAATGGAGAGTTATTATTATTGTTATTAGCATAAATGAATATATGGTATGACAGCGGGTAAGCAAGTGTTACGAGAAGTTTCGCTAGCCAGTCTGTCTTTTCATTCTCCGAGCTGCCTAGCCAAACCACACACTAGAACCACTTCTTTTTATACTCTTTGCAACAAAGGTTTAATTGTTATTTATGGTTGATTTTTATTTCATTCCAGAATGGACGTTCACACCATTATAGCTTCCTGTGCTGCTGGTTACGTTGCGAGAACAATACTAAAAGTAATGTATGAATCTTAAAAAGGCTTGCATCCAGGCGAGAAGGGTTGCTTTGGCTGGCAGGATGGTTTACTGGATTACAAAGAAAGTCAAGCATTCAGGAACATCGCAGCAGCATCTCAGCAGTAGCAAGCAGTTCAAATTCATCCAACCATAATCAGAAAATGAATACTACGAGTCATAATAGTAATAATAATAATCGCGCACTGCCGTCGTGCACTGCAAGTACCAGTCAACTCTGCTCTTCTTCATCTTCCTCCTTCGCTACTTTCCCTGCTTTCTTCTTTTTCAATTTTTATGCAGACTAAGGGATTTATTTTATTATTATGTATACATGCAGTACAATGCACTCGCACTCAAAATTCGTTTCCTCTTTGTCCATGCCCTGCCCGCACACGAGGAGCTCCATGATTTTGTTTGTTAGGATCAACTGAATGCACCACGTCAGGCCAGGCCAGGAAGATAAAAGTCCCTTCCGCTGCTGCCGCTGCAATGAATGAACGAAGACTTGTAGCTTGTACCGAGCACGAAGAAATAAAAGAAAAAATTATTATTAAATTCAATGGGACGTAAAATAAATATGAAATAGTAGCTTCTTGGTCGCGGTAGCACGAATGGGGCGAAACGTCTCTGTGTTGTCTTGTGGGGAATCCCTTCAGTCGTCTCCGTCTTCACTTGCAATGAAATGCTCTTAGGGAAATGTTGGCCCTCATACTAGCAAAGATGCGGACGTGTGTTGGAATGATCACGATACGCGTCTTAGCGTGCTTAACTTTCTCCAGTTCAAGAAGCATTAAGTACGAACACTTTACAACCAGCACGATCATGAGCTTTGTGATCCCCGTTTACAATATGAGTATTTGATGTGGTTAATTGGGAGAAGCGCAGCTCAGTTAAACCGTGCACGTTTCTGCATAAAAATTCAAGACAACGATTCTTGTCTCGCATAAAGCTTGTTTACGAGTACACAAGTTGAGAAAGAGCGCTCTTGTAATTTCTAGTTACGTTATTATAAAGTTACCCACTGATACTGTATTTCAAAGAAAGATGTAAACATTTGACAATTTGTACCAAATAGAATAAATAATTTTCATTTTACTTCTGTCCGTTCTGATAGAAAAACAGAGAATTTAAGATAATGAATCACAAAGTTTACTACTTAAATGAAGGTTCTTTGATTACTAACTTTCTCTGTAACCCAATACACAATGCAATGATATCAGATTGCAATTGACAACGACGGGACGGGTGTAACCGCCACCATCAATAATAGTTCGGTTACTCTCAAGAGAACAATGCTACATATCGAATGGCTGGGTCGATGCACGTCTCACGTGTTCAATGGGACGATTGCATTATTAATTCACACTACTTTACCGCCGCACTAGAGAGAGACAGCTAATAACATCACACGGCTACATGCCTTACGCGAAACATAGCAGCAAAGTAAGCCTATTCAGCAACGGTAAATTAAGAATTGAATACAGTGAAACAAAAGAAGAGAATAGGAATCATTTATAAATGAATTGTAATGACGCATTGAAAGTAGGTTTCTTTTAAGATTCGTATACAAATCGTGCACATTTCCCAATAGAGCCAATGATCTACGTCTGCAGAGCAATCCGAGCAAGGAAAGTAAAAGTTGTTTTCACCGGTTAAAAACCTCCATTATATATTAATGTCTCTCTTTCTTTTATTTAGTCCTTTTATCCGCAGTACATTTTGCGCTCCGTACGAGCGTATTAACTGCTCGAGAGAAATAGGCACAAGCACAGGCAAAGGCGAAAGCACCCAATGATTTTCTTTCCATTCACGAGAATAAATATAACTGTCAATACAGGACAGAGTCAGGCAGGGAAAGACTTGCACCAGCACCGCAGGAGGTGCACTGGACATTTTAGATGTAATATTTCTTTCCGGTGGAGAAGGCGACTCGGCGAAATCCATCGTCCATTCGTCCATGATGTTGATGATGATTATAGTGCAGCTCTCACTGACTTAAGTAGTGCGCAGATTGCAAATCGCAATCCAAGCCAAGAAAAGAAACGTACACGTTGCACTTTTCCTTTGCTACGTACCTACTGAATGTATTTTACTTTTTATTTGAGCTGCTGCTTAACACCCCGTGTCTTTCACTTCGTCTCCTTCGCCTACCTTCTCAGAGTAATTTCTCCTAACCGTTATTGGACCGGTAACCGTAGTCATACTCGATAGCCGGTATAGTTACTGATTACTGCGCAGAGAGGCAGGATAAAGAAAAAACGGAGTCAAAATCGTAGCGGATTCAATGGACCTCGTTGTATTTATAGCGATAGTTTAGCAAAGGTCATTCTGGCACCGAATGAATAGAATTTTAGCTTCTACTGCTGTGCTCTTTCTGAAAGATTACAATGAGAGCTCTGCTCCCCTTTGAAGTGCTTGATTTAGCATCGAGCTCAACTCCAAACTAATTACCTTGGAGTGGGCACAAAAATGGCTGTGCGTTCATTTCAAAGAATTAAGCTGCAGGCTGTAGACTGAGCCAGAGGTAGCAGTGCTAAGCACGCTAACGTTTTTCCTGTGGAAGGGTTCGCAGTTCCATTGCGGCTGCGTCTTCAAATATTTACGATTGAGTGCGAATTGAAGTGCAAATTGAAAGGCGTGTGCCTAAACAACAGATTTAATCATGAGACGCATGAATAAGCAAATAAATATTGCTTATGTTTTTAAGCAATGATAGATAACGAAAACTCAAGAGCAGCCAAGTCTTGCTTGGACTGCCGTTTACCCTCAATTGCATCTTTGCTTGTAATCACACAGAATCCGGAAGTTATTCATTGAAAATTGTAGCGAATTGTGAGTTTTGACTACCCGTTCTTTCCGACTGAAAGAGTGACTTAATTTCTGATCAAAATGTACATATAATTCAGGAGAATAACAATGACTTCAAACTCCGGACCAGCTTGACCATTCAAAAGACAAGCCTTAGTTTAAATAATTTAATTTACTGAATTTGCTTGTGCGTATAGTGCTTTGCTGACAGGCCTTCAAACTGAAACTTCTTACTATTTTGGCTTCAATATCATCATCGCCAACTTTCGACTTCAGTAGCAAACAACGCGGAAATGAGAAAGTCAATTCCACACGTTTGCTTCTGCGTTTCCTAAAATATTTATAAGTTTCATTCGCAATTCGAAAGAAAATGATTTTCTTCATAAGTAAATTTTTTGAATGAGAGTAGTATTCATGAATGATTTAAAGTTTCCAATTTACTCGGCCTGACAGCCGAGCACATGCATGGCCTAGAAAATTAAGTGCAATTCCACGCTACGCGTAAAACATAATAATTTCAATTTCTATATGTTCATTGGGTTAAAACAATGGACGCTTTCCCCTCGTATTTTGAAACAACTGAATTTTAGATTGTTGGGGCGAACCTGGAATTTGTTTCAGCGATTGCGATTGCCTCGAATTCGATAATAAACAAACAGCGACAATGTTTCTGAGCTACGATTTTTAGGACTGTGACTTTTCCAGGATATTATGTAGCCTTAACGGTAAAAATCTTTCGTGACATTCACCGGATACTACAGTGCGGAACGAAGTGATAAGGCAGCTTAAGTTTTTAAAATTTCTTTCTCAATATTCAATGCATTCTTATTCTTACGTTATCATGCGATGTATGCCTGAGCACGGGCAACGCATTCACACAGATTCTGGTTTGATTACATTCTAAGGCCGTGTCGTTTTGACGCAAAATTCAAGAATAGTATGGAACAAAATGATAAGGCACCCCTAAGAAGGTCAAGTCCTGTTACAAAATTATCGGGTCAAGAAATGTACTCTTGCCACATTTAGCACGTGCTAGTGTAGATAAACTAAACAGGAAAATGCTGGATCAGTATAATCAGTATAGCGCTACCATGGGTCGTGCAAAGGCTCTGATAGAGCGTGAGCAAGGGCAAATTGACTTGCTCGTCGACATGGGTCAAATCAAAGCCAAGTTGTTCGATTTCTGGGTAAATCTCGCTATGTTGTTCAAAATTACATGAAGTTAGAAGACGATTACAACCAACTGAGTCAACTGGACGGCCCAAATTGCTAAGAGAGCTAGACCAATAGCGTGCGGTGAGGTTAGCCAAACAGAAACGGCACTCGATCAGGCAGATAGCAGGAGAACTATCAACACCAGTCTCTCATACAACTATTTGAAGGACGCTCCGAATCTTGAGTATGCTAAAAAAAAAGAAAAGAAGAGAAGCTAGAAACCACCACTAAGTGCCCTGCACATGAAAAGAGTGTTGAGTTTTGCCAAAGAGTATGAGCTGGGGCAAGGAATGCAAAAGGGCGTATTGAGCGACGAGATAAAGTTCAATCTGGATGGTCCTGATGGCTGATCGCATTACTAGCACGAGCTACGGAAGGAATCGGAGATTTTTCGAAACGCCAGCAAGGTATTTCAATTAAATGTCGAGTTTAGAGCTTGAGGCTATTCGCATACGAGTGAATTGGCTGTCATTGACACAAATATAATTGCAGAGGGCTACCAAAACATTAAAAGATTATTTGCTGCCTTGTGGTGGAAAAATCGGGGGAAGAGGCTGGATTTTTCAATAGGACAACGCATCAGTTCATACAGCTAAGTCCACACAAATTGGTTTAGCCGAAAAAACGTGCGAATCATGAACTGGCCATCACGTTGCCCTGATTTCAACCCGATAGAAAATTTGTGGGGGGTTCTGGCTCGTAATGTATATGGGGGAGGCAAGCAATACAATCATAAGAGGGAATTGCAAGCAGCTGTACGAAGCGAATGGCTCAGAATACCCTTGGATTTCCTCCGAAACTGATTAGCTCGATGAAAAATAGAATTTTTCAAGTAATTTCAGGTGGAGGGATGGCAACAAAGTACTAATTGCTGTTATTTTTCAATTTTTCATCGCCAAAAATGGGTCCCTTATCATTTCGTTCCGCACTGTATTGGAAGCGTGTCAGTCCAACTCACTACATCAACGAAAAGGGAAACAGTGTCTAATATAATTTATTCATGATGGAAAATATTTTCCCAATACAAAAATGCGCGAGGAGCAGGGACTGGAGAAAAATAAATGAGTTCATAAGTCATCTCCTTCAGGCAGCAGGATGAAAGTGAAGTTTCTCCCTTCCGCAACCCTTTACCAAACTACGTTACCAACTACCAACTTCTACGCGGGAGAAGTAGAGAAGGAAATTGGAAAGCGTAGAAAACTTAAAAATTCTTGATTATTTTTGTGTTGACTTGAATTTTCAATTGAGCGTACGGTTTGACAAGTGAGTTCCGTTCCAGGAAGAAGGAACTCCCAAACGTGATTTATTTTGGAGCCAACATGCAAAATTGAATAAAGGTATTCGGGACTCGTGCACCCATTTAGCGACTTGCGTGCGTTCCACTGAGACAATATGCAGTACGCAAAACACGGTGCTCATTCGAATGAAATGCAATATCCCTTGCAATTTGCGTACTTGAGTTCATTTAAAATCTTTCTTTCTCTTTCTCCAACCGTGGCGTTGCATATCTCTTACTACGCCTGCACTACATTGCAGCAGCGTCGAAGGAAGGACTTTATGTAGCAGAATAAGGTGGCATGACATGTATACGGTAATGGCGCGTTATTATAAGACATTCTCCACGATATACTTTTCCCTGGACTACAATAAACAAACAATCTTTCATGAGCAGGCATGCATTTATTCCTCGTCCTCTCTTTTGTCGCTTGGTGCAAAATATGCATGAGTTTTATTCCATTTGTAGCTCGCAGCCACTGCCACTGCCTGCCTTCGTCACAGAGTATTTACAATGCCAACGACATTAAAGTCGGTTGGACTTTTAAAAGCTGCAAGACAGCAATGTCGGAATCCAGGCTCGGCTTGTTATGTAGCCAATATATACATTGTGTGCTCAATGCTGTGCTCTGTTAATATGGAAAATGTCAGAAAGCTCATTTTCACTTTGAGCTCCTTTCATGCACACTCATCTTCCTCGTCGTCTTCGTCTCGGGTTCAGCCTTAGTGTCCTCCTTGAATCGCATTACTATTGCCAGTGCTACTCCAGCTTGCTTTCATCTCATCACATTTTCTTCTTATCACTCTCATCTTTTCCATTTCGCCTCGCCATACCATGCCATGCCACGCCAGCGAAGGTAGTGATTCCATTCTAAGGACTTTATACATATTTCAGCGTACACGCGCACCGTGAAGGCTCGTCCTAATAATTTTACGTGCTGAAGCTGAAGTGCGAACCGTGAGAAGAAGAAAGTGAGAGAAGAGACTCGTTTCGTATGCATGGAACATGAGTCATGAATTGAATCTGAAAATCGTTTTATTACATCATTAAGCTATTCAATTTTTTCTCCTTTCGCCTTACTTCCACGTTCCAGGACACAGCGCGACGGAGGAAAGCAGTCACAGTCTTTTCATTTCCTTAGAATCTCTGCGTGCAGCCTCGTCTCGCAGACAGCAGACACTGAATGGAATTTTCTCAATCTGTTTTCTCCTTATCACTCTCCCGCTTTAATACCTCTACACGTCTCTTGCAGAGCACAGGGATATTCACTTCAGGATTCGTACGCATCCGAGGAATTTATTCCTGCTTGCATATGTGTAGTGACTAATCTTCACTTGCTTTTGTTCGTCTCGCTTTGTACGTCATGATAATTTCTTATTTCAGGTCTTGTACGAGTTTCTAATATAATGAAGGCATTCTGTTGAGAGCCTGAAGTCGACAAAATCAATTGTGGTTTTGTGCAGGGTGTGAAAAAATCCGATAATTATTGGATAGTTATCAATGATAATTATCAATCGATAATTATCCGACTAGCCCTTAACATTAGGGGGTCGGATAATTATCGGATATTTATCGGATAATTATCAGCGCA